>JAMKCH010000957.1:0-155099 GCA_023653785.1 Ophioderma brevispina | reverse complement strand
TTTCTGTCATAACTGTGCTAAAACGGTTTACTGCAAAAGCCACACCCATAAAAACGAGTCCTTATACGTTTTAACTCACGAACAATCCGATCAACTATGACAAATCAGGTCTTGGAAAGGAAAATTTGAGCAAATGTGCTGTGATATGGGCCAGAATCCTGTCAATACGTCGGGTATACGTTGTGTTTTGGCCATGAGCCGCCGTAGCTCGTGGTTCGTTGTAGTACGTTCGTGCTCGGCCTCCGTGGACTTCAATATGCCCGTGGTAGGACCCAATACATGAAAATGATATAATTTGAAAATACCGGTTTTTCTCAGCATGCTTAGGGATTTTGAAATTGGCGGGAAAAATTGAATTTTTTCAATGCATTCTTTCCTCCAAATTTCTTCTACGGAACTAAAAAGTTTCGCCGAACAAAATTTGCTTTTAATGATGTCTTTCTTTACCGTATGGAAAATGGAATGCTTCACAAGCTGATTTTGGAGGAATCAATCAGGCACTATTAATGCCCCGATTTAGGGATTTTCCATTGAAGCTCCACAGGAACTCGGCAACCTCCAAATTCCCAACTCGGATTATCGAACATCGGGCTTTCCTCCCCCCCCCCCTGCGTTTTAGGATTTTTTTCCATAGAGCTCTCCGGGCTCGCCAACCAACAAATCCCCAAATCTATTAACGCGAACATCGGGCAATTCCCCCGCCCAAGGTGTAACGCAAGCTTGACACCACAGAATGACATTCAACAAGAGTAAATGGGCTCCTTTAGTTAATAATGTTTTACCCAGCAGTCTATAGATATCCAAGGGAAGCCTTTCGGGGTGAGCGAGCTTCGGCAGAATACGTACTATCCCCAAAGTGGAGGGGTAGTCGAGTTACTAACAACCGGGTTCACTGCTACAACGTCCGCCAAGGGGCTGTTGGGGGGACTGCCTTGAAACCTGAAACCCTCCCCTAATGGTGCTCTGACAGTGCCCCTGAGGATATTAATCTTTACGGTCCAGTGGAGGTGCTGAGGTGATGGCCAACTCTTCAAAGTGCTGAAGTGCCACATAGATTATGGGCATAAATAAGTCGCAGTACTTGTTTCATCCTGGCGAAGGACCATAAATGTAGGACAAAACCTTGTTTGCTTTTCAAAACATTACATGTTGTACTAGGTATTTAATATCGAGTGCTAATTTTACGTATTGCCCTACGGTTTGTTTTTCCACAGGGATGCCCAATTTAAATATGCCCTTCACCCCTTGAAAATGTGTCAACATGCCTCAACAGGTTCAAAGTGCACGCAAGGTCAGCGGGTAGGCATTTAGGCATAAAAAAATTATTTTTTTTTTGGGCGTAACGGAGAAAAAAATCTCATGGTCCGGTCGTCGTCAATTTTTTTTTTTTTTAATTTTTTTTGTTTTTAGATCTTCTCATGTTTTTACTCATTTAAATGAATACAATACGCTACTATTTAAAGCTTTTTTAATGACATAGCAAAGATCTTTTATTTTACTTGTGTAATTGCTTTTTGTTGTCTTTTTGTTTATTTTTTCGTCTTTGTGCTCGGTAAAATTTTTTTTTTTTAATTGTTGATGAAAATAATGGGTCGGTCCCGGCAAGAATATTATTTTGATGTTTGTGCTAAATTGCATAACACTTTGAGTCGTACAGGTTTTTTTTAGGGTCCGTCGGGTTTAGCCGCAAACAAATATTTTTTATGCCCAAGGGTTCTAGTTGCGAGCCAAATTATGGATACCAGGTGTGAATCTAGCCTGATGTTGCTAGACGATATGCCAAAACAAGTACATTAATTGCCGTACAATTCCCTGGTTTGCTGCCGGCAGAGTACCAGGGCTAATATTTTGAGGTAACCGGAAGCTGCTTTTTACTCAGTCGCGCCCTATTACTAATCGCTCAACAAGCGCGCAGCCAGCGACCGAGGTAAACCGCATAAGCAGCCTGTGCGTGTGGTTGTGACCCAAGGCTAAATATAGCTAGCAATGATTCAACTATGGGCAATCCGTTTCAAATGATTCGTGTTGCTTTCCCCATATTTTTTTCCGGAATTATCCCGATTTCTGAACTACTCCCGCTTTCATTAAATATGACTTGGCTCCACCTTTAGAGCGAGGTTCTTCGTCCAGGCCTGTCTGTCCAATACGCGTAAGAGCGCCCAACTATCGTTGTTATGTCCTTTGAAATAAACTAGCTCTCGTCCTTCCAACATACTCTAAAAATGTGCTGTAACGGGTACGAAATTCCTCTTGTATGGGTCTTTCCGTCCCATCCATGATGAATTTCTTCACTCTTTACATTAACTTGAAATCACACAAAATTTCTAAAGGATAAAAGGTCCCTCATGTAGACTAATCCGGTTTTAAAACCCAGGTCTAAACGAAACGAGGCAAACTATACATTTTCTAAATCGTTCGGAAAGCAACCATTGAATAACACAACACCAGGTTCTTGTTCCAATTTTTTGTATATCGGGGTTCTCTACTAGATATGGAGCCTACAACTTGTAACACACTGACTATCAGTAACCGTGGGGAAACAAAACTTCCGGGTTTTTTTTTTTTTTGGACGGATTTCCGTAGCAAAATCCGGCTTAATGAAATGGCAAGGTCTGATGTACACATGTCTGAAAGTCGTATGGGTGTGTGTGTGTGGTGTGTGTGGTGTGTGTGTGTGGTGTCGTACACAAAAGGTAAACTGTTTCCATACTTTATTTTTTCCAGATGAGGTAGAGTACCCAAACATAGATAAATTGTGTAGGAGGGACCAAGCCCCTACTAACCATGAATCCATTTCCCAGGGTCCTCCCCTGGGTCCTGACAGGGGTTGGGGAAATGTCCAAAAAATCAACTTTCACCAAAAAGGTAACATTTTGCCATAACTTTTTTTTCCAATCAGCTCGAGTACCCAAACTAGATATATTGTAGGGTGGCCAAGCCTCTACTAACCTGTATCCATTCCTCCCCCCGGGTCCCTCCCCTGGGATCTGACAGTGGGGGGGGAATGTCCCAAAAAGGGTGCCCATTTCTACCAAAAAGGTAACAGTTTGCCAAACATTTTTTTTCCATATGAGCTAGATTACCCAACTTAGATATTTGTGGAAGGGCACAAGCCCCTACTAACCACATAGTTCATTTCCCGGGGTCCTCCCCTGGGTCTGACAGGGGGTGGGGAAAATTCAAAAAAGGTCAACATTTCACACCAAAAAGTGTAAACATTTTGCCATAACTTTTTTAAGATGAGCCGTAAGAGTACCCAACTTAGATTATATTGGTATGGGGCAAAGTCCCTACTAACCTTTAATAATCCATTCCCCCAGGTCCTCCCTTGGGTCTGCGGGGGGTGGGGAAATGTCAACATTCACCAAAAAGTTAACTTTTGCCATAACTTTTTTTCCAGATGAGCTAGAGTACCTAAACTTTATATATGAGAAGGGCCACAGGCCCCTACTAACCATGTAATCCATTCCCCAGGGGTCCTCCCCTTGTGTCTGACAGGGGTGGGGAAATGTCAAAAAGGTCAACATTAACCAAAAAGGTAAACATTTTGCCATAACTTTTTTTCAGATGAGCTAGATTAACCCAAACTTAGATATATGGTAGGAGGGCACAACCCCTACTAACCATGAATCCAATCCATTCCCCCAGGGTTCCCCCCTGGTCTGACATGGGGTGGGGAAATGTCAAAAAGGTCACATTTCACCAAAAAGGTAAACATTATTTTTGCCATAACTGTTTTTTTTTTCCAGCTTAGGCTAGAGTACCTAAGCTTAGATATATTGTAGAAGGGGCACAAGCCCCTACTAACCTGTATCCATTCCCCTAGGGTCCTCCCTGGGGTCTGACAGAGGGTGGGGAAATGTCAAAAAGGTCCACATTTCACCAAAAAGGTAAATATTTTGCCATAACTTTTTTAAGATGAGCTAGAGTAGTCAACTTAGGTAGTTGTGGAGGGGACAACCCCCTACTAACCATGGCATGTCATTTCAATTTCATCCTCCCCGGGGGGACCATCCCCTAGGTCTGACAGGTGGTGGGGGACAGTAAAACATAGAAACATTCTCACAAAAAAGAAACATTTTGCCATAACTTTGAGAAATTTGACAGCTGAAAATTCATACTACTTTCCGGGTAATCAGGGGGTCCCAAGATGATCGGAACAAGCACCTGTAAGCATAATTTGCCGGTATTCAAATTTGACTTCCTGTATCCCCCCTCCTCACCATTAAACTACATTTTCCTTTTTTCTTCCTCTGCACTTCTAGACTTTTGGTATGCCTATTTTGTAAAGTTTACGTTGGAATAACAATGAAAATTTGCTTCTTGTTGCCATTTCCGTTCGTTCGTCACGTTACTATTACAAGGTTTAACTAACATTGGGTCATTTGGAGAGTTGGCCGTAAAAAGTCCAAAAATACGCAAGAAAAGGTCAAATTTTAACCGAATGGAAAAAAGGTGACAAATTTTAGTTGTCAAAAAAGCAGCAACCATGAAAATTACATGTCATTTTCATAAAATTGTATATTTTGGAATAATTTACAATACCATTACCTCCAAAAATTGTTACATTAAAGTCCGCATTATGGTGAGGTCCTGCCACGTCCTTATAAGGATAATGCAGCGATTTGCTAATCCAAAACTCGAAAAATTTCAAAATTCCTATTTTGGAATTTTTGTTACTGGCACGGATACCCACATAACCAGGCGTCTTGACATACCTGCAAGTGGTTGGTCTGAAATCAAGTGTATTAAAGACAAGGCTTACTTTTATCTGATCTTGTAATTTCTGTACGTGCGTATCAAAATTCCGACTTGAGATTTAAAAAAAATCCTTTTCCGGTGAATAGGCCCAATTTTAAGCGTGATATTGTGCACCATGATCAATACGGTTGACCAAAAAAACACAAAATATTATTGAATCTTGACTACTGGTGTATGTAAACCACAATCAGCTGTTTAGTGTAGATTTTGAGACGCATCGCTGGATTTGTAGTCTATTTACGGGAGGCCAGTATATGACAATTCAAAATTCATTTTTTTTCAATATTTTGTGGTCTGTTGCTACCATTCATTAAAGCAGTGACATGGAATTGTACGCTCTTATCCCTGATTTATAAGTTAAAAAAATGCATTTCAACATTTTCGATTCTCTCCACATTATCGGTGCTAATCCCTTTAATATATGGATTACGGTTTTATTAGTCAAAAATATTAATATCAAATAGTTCCATACAATTGTTATGAGTAGTTGCGCCAATATATCGTGATTGTGGCTCTCGTTGGAAAGTTCAACTGATGTATTCTGTATGTATTTTAGTTCCCGAAATCGGAAAGAAAAGAAACATCTCTAATACAATATCCTTAGTGGAATTGCTTTCTCTTGTTTATAGCGTTATCCAAAAGTAATTGTAGGCAAGAGCCAAGGACTATTCACGGCCCGTGGGTCACCGTTATAAGAGATCTACCCAAATGTTAGCGATTAGGTAAAAATAAACAAAGAATTTTAAGTACTTCGGTCATTTCCTTCGGAGATTTCAAGCTGATGTTTGATTCGGCCACAAATACTGTTTTCTCCCTTTACTTCCGTGTTAAGTGTTACAGGCCCCAAGAATTTAGCGCAATGATTATTTCACTTTGAGTAAGATTAAGTCATAAATTAGCACATAAAAAGATTATAATTAGTCAGTAATGGAATACAAAATATACTGGTTTATGTGCATACTGGTGTGTGTGGAAGCAAAATAGAATGAAACGAAGATCTCAGAAGAAGACAGAAAACCGGAGAAGAAGCGTCTAGAACCTAGTGATTTCAAAGAAAGGTGTGGAAAGTTCTGGAAGTTAACTCAAGTCCAGAAGACCTGACCAGACAAGGGTTTCACTGATGAAGATAGGTGGCGAACTGCTGCATAATACCACAGTCAGTGAGTAGCTGCTATGCGAGATCCTAAAAATCTATACAGTAAAAGGCATTTCCAGAATTATGAGTTTGTAATGGACTATATTTAGCACAGACTCATTATAGAGAGGACCAGATCTTTCTAGTATTGTTTGAGAGGATTTATAAAGCCCTGGTGAGAGGAAGCTGAGGAGAGTATCACAACATATTACTCCAGGGAGAGTTTTCATAACATCGTACTCCTAGGTATTGGCAGAGTTTCCAAGTTGACAGGGACAGTAATCACAGTCTAATACTAATCTCCCATTAGTGGACATTGTCCTTAGTAGTCTCAGCTCCAGCAGTTTAGTCCGATTGTGTGTAGGCCGGGTTCGTTTTGGATTCGTGTGGCCTTGAGTTATCCAAGGATAAAACAAGCTACAGCACTTTTGGACTTTTATATTTAGTCGACCTCCGGACTTCGGGAGTCATTAGGAGCTGGTTTCTTCAGTAAGGACCAAGTCGTCTCCGTGGACACGTACCACTATTGGAAATGGGAGTTTTGCGCGGAATATTCGCCAGGACTCTTTGCAAGTTCGCATCTTAATTGTAATCTGGCTGCAGCCCGCGTTTCGCGGCACACACAGGTAGTAAGTTAGTAGTTATAAATTAACAACTTTATTATAGATAAATCTTTGATATTGATACCTAATCGGTTGAATGAGATTATTTTAAACACACAATTTAAAATAAATACTGTGTTTTTAAAATTTGTAATCAAGTCACAGTGTATTGTCATAGTTATTCAGGACTTGGAAGTCACGTAGGGTGTTGGTGGGTCTGGTTGTGGCCTTGGTCAAGGTGACCCGTAACAATAAAGAGGTACCGCGCAGACGAATGTACGTCCACTGTTGCAGTCCTCGTCATTCCAACCAGCGTCTGATTCGCGCACTTCTATGCAACATTCTTCGTTACCTTCTATTTGGTTCCCCGGGCCTCCAGTACTGGAAGTCAAATGGCGTCCCATCTGTCCATTCACAAGCTACATGTCTTTGGAATTGTCGGTTCCTCCGATAAGTATTGGTCGTACTTTTCACCAGCGACTTCACGAAAGAAGGAATGCACGAAAGGCTGTTTTCTTCTCTGCTGTTTATGATGACCCCAGATGAGCGAACTGTCCCGTTGGTGACAGCTTATTGCATTCGGCCTCTGCTTCTTGCCATTCTGCCAACCAGACCCTATGACCGGTAACAGCTTTTTCATACTGTGGCCAGTAACCCAGGAGCTAGCAACACATTGTAACACATCTCAAGTACAAAAGGTTTGAGTGATTAATTATGATGACGACTGACAGGAACTATACAAGTGATTCTTACGTGCCGCGAGTGGTGCCTTAAGGAGGGGGGGGGAGGGGGCAAAACAACGTTGTACAGGGGTCAAATTTTTAAATTGATCCCATCATGTTGAAAAGCACACCATGTTATGTGTCTAATATAAGGATTAGAAAAGGTCTAGGTTGTAAGATGTACAGCTAAGTTTAAAGAGTTATAGGCTAAAAACAGCACAAAATCAATAAAAAGGGTCAATTTCAGTTGTACCAAGGGGTCAAAATTTTAAAATTGCTCCGATTTGGATAAAAAATGGTGCAATATTGGTGGAGCTACAATAGGATAAAATTAAAGAAAGTTTGAGGGTATCAAATGCTTGCTAGAAGTAGGGGGGTAAAAAAGATCAAGCCTGGGATTGAATGCAATGGACGTTGACCTCTGTGCCCCTAATCGGAAAAAAAGCATTTAAGACAGTCAAACTTTATTACTTATTTTAATCCTATGAACTCCACAATAATTTGCACCATTTTTTATTCCAAATCGGGGCAACTTAAAATTGACCACTGTACAACTGAAATTTACCTTATTATTGCTTTTTGCTGTTTTTAGCCTATAACTCTGAAACTTAGGCTGTACATATTACAAACTTATACCTTTTCCTGAATCCTATGGTTAGACACATAACAGTGGTGCTTTTCCTACTGATGGATCAATTTAAACAATTGAACCCTGTACAAATTTTTTTTGGCCCCCTCTCCTTAAGGCACCACTTGCGGCACTGAAGAATCGCGTTTCATGGTTTTCCGGTCAGTCTGCCAACATATTTAATCCCTCAAACCTTTTGTACTTGAGATGTGTTACAATGTGTCTAGCTCCCGGGCTAAGTAGGATGGACAACAGCCTCAGCCCAACCAGTTAGGACGACACACACAATCAATGCGATTAACCTTCATTCGTGTCAGAGTTGCACAATGAATGAGAGCTATGAGAAAGAGGTTATAGGTGTGCCGTTATGAACATAAACGACTGTGCAATACTAGCTTACTTAAGATAGATTATTTGGGGAACACTACCTGTTACATGGCCATGGTAATCAATAACGCTGTTTGTGTTTTCCTTCACTTGATATATAATTTAACCGATAAGTACGTTACACTCAGGGGCGTCCCCAGACCATTTGTAATGGGGGGGGGGGGGGGGTGTTGAGTCCTGTGTTGCCGACAAATCATTGGGCCGGATTCAAGAATTTTCAAATTTTCCCGCTCGCTGCGCTCTCACAGGTACACCCAAATTTGTTTTCACTCGGTTCGAGAAATTCGAAGAGCGGGGGGGTGGGGGGGGGGGCAACCGCACCCGAAATCAAGATACTTTACAGCTCTGAACAAAACCCAAACAACAACAATGTGCGGAGTGCACCACCCGATAATCCACCCATCCAATCATTTGGCCGCGCCGTACATTATAACCCTTTTCGGGCCGCCAGTCAACCTTTACCGACAGAATTTTGTAATGGGGGGGGGGGGGCACACAATCTATTATACTTCGGCCATTCGGCAATAAGAAAAACAAAATGCAACTATAAGGCCTAATTCTTTTTGTTGGCGGGATATTTTATTTTAAAGGGGTGGGTATATTGTCCATATGTTAACAGTTTGGCAATATTTCCACTATTCCGTATGAGCACAAGGCAACTTTAATTTCATTATTTACCTTAAAAGACACTGGCACATCTTGGAAAATAGTGCGCCCTCAAGATTTTAAAAATCGATATTTTTGCATGATTGTAAAGCTTTTTACATATAACAAAAGACCTCACCCGAACTGATTAAGACCAATCACTTCCTTAGGGTAAACAAACGATTTCACAATTTAAACAATTAATTCAGCAGACGACGAAAATGGCTTTTAAAACACAAGAACACAGCACATCCGTATGCATTTTCTCACCTATGCACACTGTTTTTGATCGTTCTATAACCTTTGGTGTTTTAAATATCAGTGAGTACGAGTCAAAAATATTCATGTATATACACCTTTGTTGATTAAACGTTTGAAACTAAAGGTGCCTACAAATTACCTACCTGGATGTCTTTATTCCTCATATCAATGTCCCTATCGTTTTGGGGTATGTTTATTTTTATGGTGTGCAAAATATATCTCTGTTTCTTCAATGGCCTAGAATATCACTTTGCGAGGCAAATTGAAAACATTTTCCATCTTTGTGAAAATGTGCCGGGGCCGCTTTAATATGCTTTCCAGGACTTTTTAAACTATTGTAAAACATCATCTGAACTTGTGCTTGTGACTTTTATTTCATTTACTGCCGCCGTGTTCAGAAACTAGGACTTCGATTGAACAGCCCGGTTGCCATTATGGTGTACTTAAAATCCATCATGAAATACTCATGGGCAAGTCCTCTGCAGTTGTGCTAAATACCAGGTTTCCTGTCTTGTGTCGGGCGGGGGGAGGGACACGATCCGCTCGATTTTGGCATTGGGGTTCCATCCCTAAGAAAAATGATGCTCTGTGGACAAGTTCTGTTTGCTGCTGACTTATTGTTCAGTGGACCTCTTGAGAACCACTCACCAAAATGACCATTTTCAGGCACTATGCCTCAATTACCCAGTGATTTCTGACAAAAAAAATCCATCCACAGATTCAAATTCAAAAAGAAAAATTTTTTTTACTTTTTTTAATTGTGGATTTTTTTATTGGGATCCAGTAAATGTTGGAACACTTGATGAGATCCCCTACAAAGAAGGAAAGTATGCTAGTCCCCACTTGGGGAGATATTAGGGTATGTGCCGCCATGACCTTCATTTTCAGGCTGTCAGTTCCAGTGACCTACAAAGCCACATTCTATCAAATTTTCTTAAACGCCTCAAAAAGTAGCTGGAAATTGAGGAAAATCGCAGCTTATTTTCTTTAAACTTTTTTGGAAAACCTAGCTCCGGGACCCCGGAGTAGTACGGCCTCACTATTAGCACATGATCGTTTGTATCAGTTCCGCCATACCAGCGCCGAAGATTTGCAGCCAGCTGCACGCCTTTCCAGACACGTACAATTATAGTATAACATTTACAGTATAAAAGCATTTCAACGAAAAAGGCCTATTTCAAAGCATCTTTTTAACACAAACTGTACCTGAATGGAACAAACTACCTGATAGCCTTATAAATATTCAAGATTCTAAAGTCTTCAAAAGCCAAGTAACAGGGCTTACTGTATTTTGCGAAACGAACGAAACAGTACTCCCATTGGATTACACGCTTTATTCAGTTATGCACGGTATACATGCATGACGGAATAAAGCGTGTAATTCAATCGGAGTTCTGTTTCGTTTCGTTTCGCAAAATACAGTTAAGCCAAGTAACAGCACATATATTCAGAACAACTTCTCGCGTCTAGTTTCAACATCTGCGCACTCACTACCCTTTGCGTTTTGCCTCAACTTGGAGGTGTAGTTGCAGAGTAATCCGTCAAAGTCAAAATCATGTGTAAATAGTTTCTTTATAAGGGCCAGATACAATAAGAGACTATAGACTGCTCAATGTATCATTGTTAAAGATACATATCATAAACATACTTGTTTAGGGTAGCAAAATGATATCAAAATACTTGTTTAGGGTGTATTTTTAAACTGTCATGCAAATTACTTGTTTAGGGTAGTAAAATTAAACCAAAACATGTGTTAAGGGTAGCAAAATTAAACCAAAGTACTTGTTTATGGTAGCAAAATCAACCGAAATACGTGCTTTAGGGTGTTTTTCTTGTGCCCCCCCCCCCCGGCACGTGTGTGATACCAAAGTCAATTCTTTGTTAAATACTCGCCTATTTCCTAAAAATGTGTAATTTCTCAACACAATTTGAACAATTACGCGATGCGCAATTACGATGGCCACCCTCTATATCACCGTGCCACGTTAGCTCATTGACTAATCGGTTTAGTCTTTAGAGTGTATTAATGTGGTTTTTTTTTCAAAATATGCAAATGAGCTCATTAATATTCGTAACCTGTCCAAAAAGTATACAGCACATGACCTCGTCATGTTCTATCACCATGCCACGTTAGAAGTTCATTGAGTAATCTGTTTAGTTTGTAAAGTGGATTAATGCTTTTGCTGCCAATCCGCACGCCTATCAAAATTTTTGTGGGGCAAAAAATTGTCCACTAAATACTTAGGCAATATTTCAAAATGAATAACTCTTCAATATGAAATTCAAGGAACAAAATGGTGTAATAATGTCAATTTTTATATTCATTTATGGAAATGAGGGGTTTGAGTTGTTTGGAAATTGGAAGGAGAGTTAACATGATAATGCAAAGAAATTTGCAAAAGCATTAACTTTTTTCTTCAAAAAGGTTTACTCTTTTGAAAAATGGCCCTTGAGTCCTTTCTTACTATCTTCTGAGTGAGTATGGACCATGTTCCCCTGGAATGATTTTGTGCTTTAATAAAAACAACCATGGATGTAATTCCTTACAATCCATGAGAATCACGAACGAACACAATCATCACCTCGAAACCGTTTCTTTTTCATTTTGCCGATTATATTTATTTTTTTATGAGCTTAAAGCTTCGTATGTGATCCTGATTTTGGTATTCCACCGTGTATCTAATTAAAATATATTCTATTGTAGTTAGGTGTCAATCATGGTCATTGCGTCATTTCTTGTACCAACTTTATAATGAAAAGCTGCAACTTGTGTTTTACATCTTGGGCAATATGATTCTTTTGCTTTGTCCGTATATTTGTCTAGAAAAATAAGTTGTGTTTTTTTGGCGCAAATAGCCTAAGAAGCTGCAGGCGGCCATTAAAACCAACAACAACAACAACAATCATCACCATCCAGTAGTCTGACGATTTGCCTTATCTGGCATGAAACTCAGAGTAAAGCAATTTGCACTTTTTTGAGAGCGCCCCCCATTTTCATTCAAAAATTTGATATTTTTTTGCACAGTTACTTTGGTAATTGTCTAGAAACGATACACCTGCGAACGAAATGCTAAAAAATGCGTATTTATCACAAATCAGCGATTTGTAATTAGATTGGGATCCCCGATTGGTGGACTTTACGCGAGCTGGAAATGCTACGTTTATGTCCGTCCATGCGAAATAGTTCCACCACCTCGAAAAATAACCTCTACTTGGCTTGCCTGAACATTAAAACAACTAATGGATGAGCGTAGACACGTACATGGCGCTATTTCCCGGCTATTTCACATTGGAAGGCCGTTTCCAGCAGCCGTTGTATTATTATCGGGTATCCCCGATAATAATTATTCTAGTACAAAATTCCTTCGTTTGTGACACATAGACATTTTCGAGCTTAACCATTCACAGGTATAGTTTACTAGCCAGTTACCAATGCAATCGTGTAAGTCTCCAAATTTTTGAAAAATTGGGGGCGCTCTTCAAAAAAAAGTGCTAATATTGCTTAACGACTTCTATTTTTAGAAGATCTATACTTTGCCCTATGGCATTGAGCACTCCATCGCCTTCAAAAGATAGTCTAACCATGGACATAATAGAGAGAAGGACAACCAACGCGAAAACCACCAATACTAATTCGATTACCCATTCATCTCGACAACAGCTAGGCACTCGATGTGAATTCAGTGCATAGACCGAGACCGTTTGTGATCTAATATCTCTTCCCGCGGCGATTCAGTGACTAAGGGAAAAGCTGTCGCACAAAACTTGTAATTTGACCGGAATGTTGTGACCCCTGGCTGTATGTCGGGTTTTTTTGAAAGTGCACAGTACATTCATTTCCATCTTTTTTGGGCAAGTTGTGTTGTCACCAAAGAGAGGAGAATTTTGTTTCAGAAAATACCGAAAACCCCCTCAAAATCCGGCATTCATTTGTGGACGCTACGACTGTAGAAATAAGCTGCATTTTGGGTGATTTTTGTGACCCGTAATTTGTTAAAAATCTTGGAAAATAATATGAAAATGTTTCGATCACTTCCGACTCTTGAAAAACGTGTTAAGAAAGTTCAATGTACCTTGTAACTAGTATAACCTCTGAAATGGCGCCCAAGCGCGCCCAACACGTGTATTGTACTCGAAAACCCACCAAATTGTAAGTTTTTAACTTCCTTTATTTTATTTTTCCAAATGAGAGGTTGAATGGAGTAGGATTAAGGTAAGGGAGTCGAGGGTTCATCGGGGATGGAAGGAAGGGGTTAAATGAGTGAGAGCGTTCGGGGGGGGAGTTGCGTAGGGTGTGGCTTGGTTGATGGGGAGGGTAGGATAGATAGGGTGAGTCGAAGAGGGATGAGGCAGATTTAGGGGGTGAGTCGGTATTAGGGGCGATGAAAGTGATGTGGAAGGTTGATGTGGTTAGGTGTGATTCTTAGAGAACAGTGGGATAGCTGATGTCGTTAGTAGTAATGTGAGACATCGGGGGGAAGAATGCTGACCGCTGTGACTGTTTGATAGTCGATACCATGTCGAACTGATTCCAATTTCATTCACTGAAATAGGACTGTGATAAATTCATACTTTATACCTAATCAATGTATAAATTATAAATTTAAAATTAACCCTCGTCTTCCCCGAGGGGGGGGGGGGGGTGGTTACCGCTCTCTTCTATTCTTTTCGCCGAACTAAAACCCGGTGTCAAATGAGTTACTTAATTACCAACTTGCATTTTAGGCTCCGTTTCATGCCCCCCCCCCCCCCCCATCCAAAACACCTCCCCGGGGGTAAGGAAAGGTAAAGGGTGATCCCAAAGTGATGATAGGTTTGGTCATCCCCCCCCCCCCCCCCCCATTTGCGTAAATCCCGGGATGGGAGATATTCCCCCCAATATTTTGATGAGGGGGTATGGTCAATACGATCACCCCCCAATGTTGATACCCATTCACGCGTTTTTTGAACCCAAAATAACCTCATATTTTACCATACTAGTTTACCAATGGTAAATTCCGCGCGCATTTTGTTTTTTTAATTTTATCTTTATATTTAATTAATTTAGCCCTAATGGCAAAATTTGTAGCGCGTAATGGATCTTTTCAGCAACCCCATTTCATCCATGAAATTTTCATCACCCCATCCCCCAATTTCAAAAGAATTTAGCCCACTGCCCCCCCCCCTAGTACATGGAACCTTTACGTCGTTTTTTGACATTGGTGGTCGCATGAGGTGATCGTACATGTGGAAATTCAAAAGATTGATAATGAATTCGTCTGACATGCCCGAAATTTCAGTATGACTCCGTTGTACGACCCCCCCCCCTTTCAGGAGGCCTACGCAACACGCCGGCATACGACCGACACACGAATATCACAGACAAATGAGTACCAACATACTAACATGTCAAATGACGTCATAATGTCTCTACATGAATGGAAAAGGTTGTAAGTGTACAATATTAATTTTGAAGCCAGTTAATTTTGTCAAATATCATGTTTCTTCCTATATGCAGTATTTTTAAACTTATTACCTTATGACGTCATAGCGACGTCATCGTTAGTTTCTACATATTTTGATACAAGAAAAGTAATAGTTTAATAATTCTAAGCTATACGGTAGGTACCATTGATGTTCAATAAATACAATTCAAGCGAAGGCCAGGCAGCCCTCCCTGCTGATATGTGTTATCGAATTATCTTACACCGGTAACAGAAGCCGGTAAATGGGAATTTAATAACAAAGGCGGCAACGTGACGGGTCTTTGAAACTCAGGGGCAGGACACCAAGTTAATGCACTAACGTTGGGGAAGGGTTTTTTTGGGTGGCCTGTAGAATCATATAGGAAATATCCACTAAAAGTTTGTTTTTTGTGGGTTGACCATTTTCTTTTTAAACCATATATCGCCCAGTGCTGAAAATTGGCACAGAGAAAGAAGAAGTAATTTAAGGAGGATTTATTCTGCGCTCACCAGGTGACCCCAACTAGATTTTTAAGTAAAACCCTGATATTTTGAATTTCGCGCGTTTTCCAAAATCCCTCTAACTGACAAAGCAATTTAAAATTTCGCCGTTGCCTACGCTCCTTCTACTTCATGTTTACAACACATCGCACACATTCAACAAAGTACGAGCAATACGTATCGTTGTTATTTCAGCTGTATCAGAGACTGTAATTTCCCAATTTGACGACACGGTTATTTTGTGGATCAGAGTTCATGCACGGCATACGGTGTACGTGGGCATGGAATGTAGACTGAGAATTCGATTCAAAGCCTAAGGTTCACCCGTTCCCGCAATGTTTTAATCTACGATCAAGAAAACTTGCAGGAATTCTCGATACTTGTAAAATGATAGTAAATATATCTGACCGCGGCGATTGAGTGTGTGTGTGTGGAAGCATTGACTGAGGCTACCTAGTACAGGTAACCTTAACGTCTTTTTTGACATTGTGTTTGGCATGAATGAGGGCGATTCTTAATGTGAAATGTCAGAGATTGATAATGACTCGTCTGACATGCCCGAAATTTCAGTATGACTCCGTTGTACTAGGTAGCCCGAGCGAGGTTTTGTGCTCACTCATCAACCGCTATCCCATGTTATTTGCGTTGTAGGAGAACACCGGCAATGTAATTTTAGTAGTATGTAATTTCAATATGTGACGAAATTTCCATTTCGCCACATACACAATTATTGTCATTGAGTTGCAATGCGTGGCAAGGCGTGTGTACCCCAATCAGTGACAGTCTGCCTTAGCCATGCCATCTCATCTTCTCTGGTATAACACGTCATGATCTGACATGTCAATGCATTTCTGGTTAATTATGTTGCTAATACGTGCGCCTCTGGTCCTGACATATTTGTGGGAATTGGGCAGTATTTGTGTTTTAAACTTTTTAAAAATTATGGAATAACCAGTTGTGCAGTCAACCAGAGAAGATCTGATCACCAGACTGTATGCTCACTGAGCCTTCACGGGCTGCAACGATATCAAACCGTCATCGGGACCTGGCACTTGTGTACCACGCATGCGCAAAAAAGCTCAGGATAAATGTGTTTGGTGTTGCCCTGTCGTCTCAGCCCGTACATCGAAATACGTCCCACCCCCCTGTTGAAACTAGGTGTTTGTTGGTCCTTTTCTCTATTACGTCCATGTCTACACCATGATTAATGTTGATAGATGGGGATGGATTAGCCTTAGACGTAGCACAAATCAACCAAAACCACCTAGCTCTCGATCACATGAGCCTCATCATGGGAGAGGTTTCGAAGCACCACAAGCGAAACCGTAACCGGCAAGCAGTTCTTTTGGCAAAAAAAATATCAATATTCGGAAATTGAAATATTGGCGCAATAGACAGTCATTATCAAGAGCAACAATTCAGTCATTCAACACAATTGGAGTAGAAATTACCTCAATATTTCAACATGTACACATGTCTTTTCGTCGAAGAGCTGCCATGTGATGGTTTATGATGAGTGTACTCATCAAATTTAGGGATAAAGCCGTATTTTATAAGCAGGAGGGAAACCCGATTACCATGAGAAAACCTGCGAGGCCGATAATGGACTGGAAACCAACGCACACGAAATCGCAAGCCCGACCGAGGGTCAAACCTGAGACCGCAGTGGTGCTACGCGATGGAATACCAACTGCGTTCTAACCAACTCTTCTTGAACTCAAGGAAACGGAAGATAGAATTAACAACTGTACAAACAATCAGACAAAACAACATACTCAAATTGACTTCTAATAAATTTATTTGCACTTTGTAAAGTTTACAATTTTATTCCAATACCACTATCGTCCTTGAATATTTCTACATAACCCTGTTGGGAACAGCCTAGAGATACATATTATAAGCTCATATAAATATTCCTAAACTATATTCATTCATGAAAATTCTATATTAATAGCACCCATTTCAATTTTTTCAGAGTGTTCACTGGTACCCTGAGGTAACCATGGTAACAACGATCTCTTATGGATATTTCCTGATTCTTATTCTGTCCAGTGCAAAAAAAGCCAACAGTATTTTCTTAAATACATATTGGGACCGTCAGTTGTTACAGGTATTCCCAACACATTGGGATTGAGTTAGCACAGTGGTTTCTGAATCAAACGGTATTCATAATTTTGACTGTCATTTGGTAGTCTAAGTCATTGCCCAATTGTACTTTAATCATTTTACACAATATGTTATATATCATTGTATCAAGCAAGTTCAATGATTATGACCGAACGTGATTATCTGAATTTGAACACCCCTATTGAGTTTTCTACTAACCTTTTAATCCTTTAAAACATATTATACCATTTAGCAATAATTTCCTGTTGAGGGCCTGCTACTGGTTATCCTGTTTAACCAGTACTACTTGTCCCCAGGCCGAGTTGGAGGTGGCTAAACCGTCACCCCCATCAGGTTTCGAAGGAATCTGATGAGGGTAGCTGGTACCCTTGTAAATGAAAAAAAGACGACCCAAGGGCATAGCTCTGGAATAGCTATGGTGGCCAGCCGCCATGTTGTCCTTGCATGTTAGCACTGGTTGCCCAAAGGCTAGGCCCACCCGAAAACTGTTCGGATTGGCATCAGGCAGGCATCCGGGCCATTATCTTTTGCTCCAACAAATCCTCACCACCAGCAGTATTGCTTGAGTGTGGTTGGATCTGCCACCCCATTAGCGGGACAAAACCGATTTAAAACATGGTTTAAACTACTACGCACCATAGTCATCTTTATGGAATTGCCTAGGCTGCTTCTAGTAATTTCAGAGGTATGAAGCCTAGAATACATTGCTACCAGAAAACTAGTAACTCTGGAACAATACCTCAAAACAAAACCTATGCATACATGGCACATGCTCTCTACATGATGTCCCTGTAAAGAGCTATGATGTTAATGTTATCACTCAAAGAACTTATAATAACGAATCATTTGTGGGTGTTTTTGTGTTTTGTAAGGTGTGTGTGGTTTGGTTTGTGTGGTGTGTGTGTGTGGTGTGTGTAACTCAACCTGAAAATCAACGATTTCTTTTCTTTTGCAAGTGAAATCATCATTCCCGATGAACGATGTGTAGAATTGATACCACAGGCTCTCTTTCTGAAAACCATCTGCATGTTACAAATAGACATTTTGGAGTGGTCTCCTTGGAATTAATCAACTTTGATACATTACAGGTCATCAGTTTATATTCAAGCTTGAACTGGTCACACGAAAACAAGCATTTCCAAATCAAACGAGAGGTTTCTCATTCATGCAGTTACGCAATCCATAAAGTTCAACGATACTTTATGCTTACATAATGGTGGTTTTATCTAAACCCCAACTTTACACATATGCAATACATTTAACTAAATATTTATAATAAACTTAATACATACTTTTGAAAATGGCTATACTGTTAGTTGAAATTAATTGCACTGTTAAAATACCAAATTACTTATTTCACATTAAAAATAAAATGTTCTGGACAATATCTCTGGCCTAGTTCGGGTCCCTGCATTTTCCTTAAAATTTTGATAAATTTGCAAATAAGAATTAGTTGGGTGCCAAAATCTACTCAGGGTTAGCACTTATCGAGAGTGTATTCTTCTGTTATTTGTCCTTGAGGTGTGGGAATAGGTTTTGTCTCTATGGTCATTTGGGGAAGAATTTGATGCTTTGGTGATTGGAACCAATGTTAAATTTTGGGGAAGAATATAAAATGTGACAAGGAGGGGGAACAATTTGATTTCCTGGAAATATAGACACCCCTGCTTATCAGCCTGCTTCCTTCCAACAAATTACATCATCATTAATTACAAAACTCCACGTAACTCGCAAGCACTGTTTTACTAGAGAAAGGTACTACATGCAGGATCGTTATTGTTATAGTCCAGATATTATTTAATGTGGAATAAGTAAAAAGCTGTCAAAAAATAGCTACATTTAAAATAAAGTTCCTTGGCATCTGTTCAGAGGGACTCTTACTGAACCATAATGATAAAAAATTAAATGATAAATCTATCTTAAAATGTACAGATGTCAGTATGGTCGCCTGACCAAAGAAGAAAGTATTAAGCTGTCTCAAAGTCACTTAGACAAGACACCAGGAGATGCTTTCATAATTTTGAAGTCCCTTAGGTACAAAAGTGCTATATTACAATAAAATCATCCTATACTACTTATTTAATCAATGCTCTGTTTTGCTTCATTGTAAATCATTTTACATTAACATTCATTTTATCTGCTATACAGTTGCTATACACTAGTTATTACTATGAATAAACTTATTCAAATTTCTTGCATACATAATTATGCAGTTAATGATTAATCACATGATGATTGGAATGTTTCAAAAATTAATCGTTTCTGAAGAAATTGGTCTAATTATATCATTATGAAGTTATCCAATGTTTATACATTATAATATATAATTAACATACAAATACTCAGAATCAGCCTATATCTACAATTTTTTGCATCTAGAGACTGGAAGACATTTGTGTACATTTCAACATTGGTTCAAACTCAACACCAGTCAAATAAAATATCCAAGTAACTGACAAATTTCCTGACAATGCCATGCTATTTTTCCTTGCAACAAGAGAGAGAAACATCAATGACCAACAACATTGGCAGAACACCTTCTTTCACAGTGCTGGTACATCATTAGTTCTTAAAGTTGCACATTATAGAAAATAAGTGCCCACATCCTTGTGACCATATATATATTATGGCAAGTTCCAAGATATACAGTATTGGCAATGTGCTTCAAAATTGGTTTGACCAACGGCGACAATATTTTGCTTTTAAAACCAGTGACAATTTCAGGAACAAAATGTAGTACAAGGTCCTTTTATATCTATCTTTATGCTATTTTTGTAGTTCTCTGTCTGTCTGTCTGTCTCCATGACTTCTGGTTAAGATCCTTCACCCTTATAGTCAATGCACAGAATCTTCCCCTTATGTGTCCCACTTACAGCTCAGCCCAGTGGCAGATTTAAGAGTCAGCAGTGTCAGCAGCTGCTGACAGGGCCCCCTTATAAATTGCTCTCAGGGGCCCCACCCAAAAAAATGAAACAGAAAGGAAAAGGGAAAAAATTCGCATCAGGATCAACACAATGCATCAAATAGTACCAATTTAAGACCAGATTTTAGAATTTCTTCACTTCTATGCCATATACATACCCCTCAGACACTCCCTGGTCGCACTTTAGTGCGACATTGCGTCGCCTAAAGGGCCCCACCTAAAGCTGCTGACAGGGCCCTTTTCCTTAAATTCACCACTGGTTCAGCCTATTTTAGTGAACGCAACACCCAAGAAGTGTTTTGATCTTACTAACACCAAACTCCACATCTGCAAAATTCTAGTTATTATCATATTCGAGTCAGTAAAATGAAGAATTAGAATTGTTGTTCAACACATCACTATATTTGGCTCATTTCGGACCATCATGGTCTGTTTTTATTGGGGTTTTTTTTTCCTTTACATGGAAACAAATTACCAAAAACATTTGGCAAATTTGTCCATCTGTTTTTGATAGTAGAAGTAAAAATGTGTTCCTAATTGGTGCATAGAATTGTGCGTGTTCATCCATATTGGAGATGTTTTTGTTCATAACATCAAAAGGAAACATTTCCTTGCCCTTGAATTTCACTAGGGTACATTGTAAGAAAAATTTGAACTTTCTTCTTTTGGCTACCACAATCTGAATTTTTATGGAGTAAAGCAGGGGGATTAGGTTGTCGATCAGGTCCCCACATTTAAGCATCCACACATCACTTAATAATTGGAATGCCTAGAGCAGTATGGCCAAATGGTAACTATACCATGAGGGTGCAACATTGACTTTATTGGACCTTTATGAAGCAAATATTGGTGTTTAAACATATGTGAGCACATTCCAATTGACCTTTGACCCTGTAGCCACATAATGTTTAATTGAGCCAAATAAAATAACAGTTATCATACAAGCATATTCCAATTTCAACCCTCTATTTTGACCTTTGACCTTGTAATCATTGATCACAGAGGATAACCATAAACTTTTTATCTTTAACTGAGGCACATGATAGTTTTTTTAATTAAAATTACTTTGATATAATTTTACCTCAAAAGACACATACTGGGTATATTGTATAAGCACATTTTGTGAAAACGATCTCGGATATTAACATAAATGAGCTACATAGCAATGGTTAACCAGAGCGACAATGATCCCAGATGATCCCTACCTGACCTTAAGACTGTCTTCTAAAAGGCCCACACTTCAATGATCTTGTGCAAGTTTCATAACAATACATCCAACGTTTAATCTCGCTAACAGATCTTGAAGATTATACACTTGATATACAAAGCATTAAATTATGAGTTGCAGACCTTTTGGGGTTAACATTATGTTGTCATTACATAAAAACTTCAAAATACAATAGATATAAATATAGATGAATACTAAGAAAGTTTGTCATTCAGAGTTAATGGAACTGTAGTTTTATTCCGGTACACAGGCAGGATATGATGAAATTACAAATGTACAAAGCATGATTAGCTAAATGAATGCTACTAGTCTATAATACATGGTGAGTATACACTATTGAGTTGATAGCAGTAAGAAATGGGCGATTTCTTGGATTGTGCATACCCAACTGACTAAATTTGCAAGATAACAGAGGTTGTCAAAACCATTCAATTTTATCCTCAATTGGGGATTATTGGGTGTATTTTCACAGCAAGAATAAAGAAATACATTTTGAGTAGAACACCTCATCTTCCGTGGTGTGATAAGCGAAGTTGAGGAAAGCACCTAATAGCCATTGCAGTATTGTCATGTGCATCAGTCTTCAAAAATACATCCAAACATTGTGCAGGCGTAGGTAGTATCACTCATACAAGGGAGAGTCAAAAAAACTTGACTCTGATTGTGTCCCCGCTCATTTTTGAATGTTTTCAAGTAAACAATATCTAACATATGTGATATCATCTGAAAGTTAGTTTCATTATGTTTAATTTGCTACAAATATCATTCAGATCGGTTAGGTATAGACGAGGTTAACACGTGTATTGAATTCAGCATGTCGGTTTTTCTTCTGTCACTGTCCCGGAATCCATTTGCTTAGTGGTCTGGAGCGCTGTGCATTCAAGGGAATCCGTGGATAGTGATAACGGGACTACTTGATTCACAAGACTGTAGTCGTCGGCCTATACTTACTCGATTGGAATTCCCTTTAGGCGCCAAATTAAAGATAATGAAAATGGCTTTCCGTGATATCACTCACACGTTATATATATATTATTTAAAACAAATACTCCAAATGGCGACCCAATCCGGGTCAATTTTGTTTTGACTCACCCTGTATATACAGGAACTCGCGACATGCAAGTACCTACCAGACCTTCGAAACAGGTCTTTCGGTGAGGACATGTGTCAAATTTGTGTTTGTTGACAAAGACGTGTTAGTGTAGAATAGTAAAGGTCATGCTCCTGGGGAGAAAGGGATATTTTTTTCAATCTTCCTTCCACATTAGGACTTTCAAACCTAATTCGCATATTTTAAGGAACCCATTTTTGGTCTAATGTCTGTTGGTTTTGTGTGTTTCTTGTTTTGGAAACCATAATCAAAATTTGGTTCTTGCAGTGACCGCAATATTAATAGAGCACCAAAGATTTGGCTCCAATGAGCACTAGTGCACTTATTATATGTCTGCACCAAGTCCTACCAGGTCTTAGCACTACAAGAGAAGAGAATTGTTGACTTTGGATCTTCATGTTAGTTTGTCTGCTTTTGTTGTTGCCGGGGTGTCATTCAATTTTTTCCTATTTATCACCTTTTCATCTTCTCTATGAACCTTACAAAACCAAAGATAATTGAAAGTTGACATTTTGCATGCTTGTTAATGTACAAAATCTTTGAAGCAGCTTGTGCACGACAGTACTAGAAAGAATTACTGATACCGGTAAAATTCAATGGAGATTAAGATAAACCCTTCGGATGCATATGACCAATATAAACCATCAGTGGCGCATGAATTGTTCAGGCAAAGGCTGTGTGGGTGTGTGAAGGTGATATTTCACAAACTTTATGTACCATGACCCTAAGCATTGAAATCACAAACCAACAAAACAAAACCATCGATGTTAGTCCCAGTGTAACTAAATAAAGTTGTTGCCTCACATCAGTAGTCCTAACGCTTGTTATAAAACTAATGAGTCTGATGGAAAATGTACACAACTTATTTTTCTGTACATTAACATTTACACAAACAACATTCTGTGTTTAAATACACAACAATCAAGATTTCACATTTACACAAATGAAACATGCCGTTTTAGACCAATATTGGATATCATAATTATGTTAAGGCATAATTATAAGGATCAACTAAAGCCATTTGGCTCAAAAATCACAAGATTGGAAGAAATTGCTGATTAATATATTTGGAGCATGTTATATATTTTCTGTTCTGACTCTTTAAGTCAGAATTTGGAGGTTAAAAAAACAAGGTAAATACATTATATGAAATATCATAAAATATTGTTAGTAATCAGTCAATATGAAATGTAAAATGCAGCCCAATACCAACTCTAAAATGTTGGATTTTGTTTAAGTTTGGTTATATTAATGTTCACATGCATACTAAACATGAAGACCACAAATCATCAACAAAACAAGCATACTAATTTTCTAAATACATCTCCATTATGATAAACTGATGTAAAAATTGCATCAGTAGCACTCTCAACAAAATCTTTTCTAAAACCTAATTCAATGATGGTCCCATGGAACCCCCCCTTGGGCACCAACAGGAGTGAAAACCCCTTGGTCACTTAAGTGTTAAGGCATAATTATAAGGATCAACTAAAGCCATTTGGCTCAAAAATCACAAGATTGGAAGAAATTGCTGATTAATATATTTGGAGCATGTTGTATATTTTCTGTTCTGACTCTTTAAGTCAGAATTTGGAGAAGGTTAAAAAAACAAGGTAAATACATTATATGAAATATCATAAAATATTGTTAGTAATCAGTCAATATGAAATGTAAAATGCAGCCCAATACCAACTCTAAAATGTTGGATTTTGTTTAAGTTTGGTTATATTAACGTTCACATGCATACTAAACATGAAGACCACAAATCATCAACAAAACAAGCATACTAATTTTCTAAATACATCTCCATTATGATAAACTGATGTAAAAATTGCATCAGTAGCACTCTCAACAAAATCTTTTCTAAAACCTAATTCAATGATGAGATAAACGCGTATCATGAGCTGCGGAGAAAATTAAAAATCTCTATACACAAACTGAAGACGTGTGACCAGATTTGGGCATGATAATAATAATAATAGCAATAGCATGATTGCAAAGAACTTGACCTCATTTCAAGAGAAAAATATATCTTTTTCCACCATCGACACTACTTACTTTGGGAAGATGGGGTCTCATTTTGACGAATCTTCAAAATTTGGCTCCGAAATTAGATTCTGCTCAGAAAAATTTTTTCTCCAAAGTTGAATGATAACAATCTACATGTACATGTGCAACCTTTTCAGACTGTACTTAGACTTTTTTGCTCGATTCTTTCTGTGCAGTGATGGAGCATTTCAGTTCATACCACCTTTTCATGTAATTATGCTACAAATTGAACTGGCACACACAATTTAATGGCGCATCTCCATACTACCCAATTTCATCACTACATGGAAGACTGGACACAAAACTACACCAAGGACAGCTACCTTAACCTTTCAGTTGAATCCGGTTATGCATCACACTCATGGTATTGCTATACTCTTAACTTGCCGAAAGGCCCACAATGCCTGTGTCTTTTCAGTTTACGATGAGAAAATCATCATACCACCGGGATGTATGAGACAGAAAATGTGTGCCACTACTTTAGTGGAGCAGAAATTCCTAGTAAATATCAACATAGCAGGTTGGAGCTGAACAAAATTTCTTTAAGATTTCCATACTTTACAAGATCACCTACTTGTATAAAAGTACAAAGCTGTAATGGGAGGGTAAAGTAAAACATACCAACTTCCACCTATGCTAGAAGATTATGTCAATTTTGAAACCAAAAACTTGAAAAACAATGACATGAAAATTAGCCCCTAAAACATTTTGTGTATTTGCTTTTTATATTTTGGTTAAAATATAAATCACCGCATATTTTATTCCATGTAAATTTGTTAAGGCAGTTGACACTATTGCCACATGATCTCAGCAACATACAAAGGAGGATCTAACTGAACAAACTTATATCTTCATTTAGAATGATTTATCAGACAAAACACCCATACAGATTTCAACACTGTGTACAGGGCAGATCCAGAATTTTAAAAAGAGGGGGTGCCAAAAGACCAGTTTGTTTTTTTTTTTAGTCGGTTCGAAATTCTTAAGGAGGGGTGCTCAATTGTCAAGCATTAAACAACACAACAAATAAGTAATCTACATGGTGCCCTGATGCCTTGTATCATCATTCTTAGAGATCTACATGGCAAAAAGTCATTTTTCTAGATCTAAAGGGCGCCTAATGCCCAATATGCGGTGCCAAGCGCCCTGCAAAAAATAGAGGGTGCACCCCCTCTAAATCCGCCCCTCGTGCATGTCATGGAAAAACAAACAAATATAATTGGTCCATTTCTGATTTTTTGCCAACTTTCAACAGCTGTTACATGCCATCAAAGTGACATACAAAATGCTACATAATAACATTATTAACAAAATTTTCTTGTAACGCAATCGATACTTTTGTCCAAATTTTCCTGCTATATTTGTTTCTCATGTTTTTCATATCCCTTTCCTCCGCCCCTCTCCTATGTCAGAAGTTTGCCCTTTAGTTTAAAAACACTTCCAATATAAAGATAATGGAAAGAATTTAGTATTCTGCCACCACCCTACGAATTCAGCAATGTTAAAGGTGCGTGTTCCGATCGTCTTTGGGACCCCCCCCTGATTTACCCGGAAGTAGTATCGATTTTGATATCAGATGAAAGGCCGTATTTTTCTTATTGTCGTCCTGAAATTTGAGCCCCCAAATCCATTTCATTCCCAAGATATAAACAAAAAACCGCCGTTTTAGTGGTTAACCATCAATATTAGCACAGTATTGAATAAGGCTTTGCAACATGCATTATTGCGTCTACCATCAAAACGGCAAGTTTGTTTCCCACGGTACTTGATGGGGTGTATGTGCAAGTACCAGGCTCTCATATCAAGTAGAGAACACAATACACATAAATCGGAACAAGCACCTTTAATGGAGTAAACTGCCATGTTAAAGGTGCCAGATTTAAGTGTTGACAGAATAAAAATTTCATACCAAGATGATTGTTACCCACCTGTATGATGCAGTGGCGTACCCATGATCAAAAAGCAGGGGCGCTAAGCACAGTTAAAAACTGTTTGTTATCAACAAAAAAAAAAAAAAAAAAAACGATTGTCTTTGGGACCCCCCTGATTTACCCGGAAGTAGTATCGATTTTGATATCAGATGAAAGGCCGTATTTTTCTTATTGTCGTCCTGAAATTTGAGCCCCCAAATCCATTTCATTCCCAAGATATAAACAAAAAACCGCCGTTTTAGTGGTTAACCATCAATATTAGCACAGTATTGAATAAGGCTTTGCAACATGCATTATTGCGTCTACCATCAAAACGGCAAGTTTGTTTCCCACGGTACTTGATGGGGTGTATGTGCAAGTACCAGGCTCTCATATCAAGTAGAGAACACAAATTTAAGTGTTGACAGAATAAAAATTTCATACCAAGATGATTGTTACCCACCTGTATGATGCAGTGGCGTACCCATGATCAAAAAGCAGGGGCGCTAAGCACAGTTAAAAACTGTTTGTTATCAACCAACAATTTGTATATACTGGTTAATAGAGAGTTCTAAGGATGAATAGATCTCCTTGCCGGTGACATGCCAGCTTTTAACTCTTCACCGCGCCACTGATTAGACAGTTCTGGGAAGTCACTGTCGTAGGTAACAGAACTAACAGGTAGAACTTGCCACACCAAATGGGTATCCAATGATCCCTCAAATATACTACCAAAAGGTTAATATTACCCAGAGCACAACATATAACATGTTGGATTCCTCAAACTATCCCCATGTAATGCAGATGTCAAAGAAATTGTCAAACAGGAGTATAAAATGATCTCCTTCAACTAATACCTATTTTGGAGTAAAATATTTCACAGAAGAAAGATGAATTACTTTGTGATATGAAATGATCGAGCAACTGTTATTTTATTTTGAAAAACACATCGTCAGCATATGAGATATATTTAGAGATATCCTAGTAGATGCAATAATATATATTTGCCTGTTAATAATGACACAAATCGAAAGGTGTCGCAAACTTGCAAATGTGGCAGTATAGATCTGTCAGAAACTGTTGAAAAGCTTTGCTTCAAATCAAACTGCCATACATGTGAAATCATGTTCATGCACAGGTATGACAAACAAAAATACGAAGTGAATTTGAACAAATTTGTTACCCACACCACAAACACCACTTAAATTCTTTGGTTTTGAAAATATCAACAAAGAGAAACTAACTGTTAGATAATACAAGGAAACGGCTGTTGCTTATGGTTCTTTGTACATTTGCCATACCATACACTCTGAGAAAATACAATATGAAAATACTTTAAAAATTGTATTTTCTTGCTTGTGACACAATCCAATGTAGGTGCCAACATAGGTTTAACCTTTTACCTTTCTAAAGTTTCTGGATTACTCTCAACGAGACATGAACCGTGGAGAGTGAATCCATGTTAAAATCATTAGCATTTGAGTGTACGTACATAAGACTTGGATAACTTCCATTTGTTAAATAAGCATGCACTTATGGCTGTTATACTACGCAACACCTACATTCTATGGTGTTCAAGTTTTAAAAAACTATGATGGCGCCTTTCCATCAACACCATACATATTAATCAGCAGCAACAAAGTCCACTCCAGATTGGCATGGGAATTCTCTTGTGCATAATATGTACTCACATAATAATTCCATTATACTCTTATATAACTTAGTACATTTTTGTTACAGATTCATACAAGCTCTATATAAGCTGTTGGGCACCTTGCCCCTCTGTCCACTTTTCTCAGCCATCATCCAGTCGGAGTCCCTACCAGTAACTGTAGACATTTAGACCTGTGAAAATAATGGGGAGAAACATTAACATGAATTGGCAAGATTATCAAGTATGATAGGGCCCACATACAAGAGTTTGCTATGGCGGAGCCTTGGAGTTAGGAGAGCAAAACTATGTTTGTTCTACATACAAAAACTGTCTCTCAACATACAAACACTTCAATTGGCCGTTATGATAAAATTAAACAAGTTTTACAAGTTTTGATCAAAACTTAAGTTGATACTAAAATATCATAGGTAATGTGCAGAAGGGATAATGAAAACATCACAGACATTAACTAGAATTTCGCAGTTCTTGGCTTATGTTGTAACCACCCCAACCCCCATCACCAACCCTCCCCGCCTCGTTATGACGAGAGTTATGTCACCCAATGGTTTGGGCTGGCATGCCTAAATAATTTCAATTTCTGGATATTTTTTTGCTTATTTAGGACATTCGATAAATATTCTTTGAATAAATTGATCACTAAAAGTTTCTAATATTGATCACAATAAAAAGCAAACGAGGGCGCTAATATAGATGTTCATTTTCATAGGGATGAACAGGTTGTGATGGTAATATCCTCATAAGGCAGCTACTTGTGCATACATGTTTAAGTACAATCAACAATAGCTCATTATCTTTCTTCTTGTGGGGCTATATATGGTGTGCTAGTGTTCGGTAGTTAAGACAGTAATGGTTAACATAATTAATCATTACAATCTTTCAATCTACATAATAATGTCATATCCAGCTTTAAATAGAGTATAATACGCTGTTAATACAGTACGTAATATTAGCTTAAAAGCTTTAGTTAATTTTTTAATTACTTGGGCAAAAACATAATTTCAATAATCCACTTAAGATTTAAATAATATCTCATTAGTTAGAGTATAATACATGGCAGCTTGAAACAATTAGTTAATATTGCATAACCCTTTTGTTACAATGTGATATGAGTATCCCGAACATGCACTATTCATAATCATTTGAATAACACGGGTATTTCCTATGATAACACATAATGCATGCAGTTTATTGTTGTACCCGCAATGGAACAATGTGTGATGCAGCACTGCCTTCCAAGTGCTAAATTAATCATGGATCTTATTGGTCAATTTCACAAAGCATTCTAAATTACCTCAGTTAAACGGGCAAGATCCACTGGTGGAGACCCAATATGCAAAGCCTCATTAATTTGCAATAGTGATGACCCAGCGTGGGTATTACTTTCAAGCATGCACCAATACCCGGCATAAACCATTGTTCGGCAATTTGGAGATTAAAAAACCTGGATGCTGCACCTTTTATTAGGAGGCCATCAAGCAACAGTGTGCTAAAGAGCTCTTGAGCACATATAAACGATGACACAATGCACAAATAATTACTATGACTTGCAAACAAACACCACTATCCACTTGCCGTCACGCTTTCATAATAAATTGCATCGTTGGAAGGACCCAAAATTTATTGGTTACTATATTGGCACAAATATGCGAGACACAGTCGATAGCAAGACCGCTTAATTACTATTTTTGGGGGATCGGATACTTTACACTTTGGAACTAGACCACGGAAACCCTCACAACCTGATGATCATTAAATTTGGACCTGGATCTGGTCATCTTTTTTAGTCAACTCCTACTCAGGTTAAGCACTGGTCCACACGCACAGACCTGACATACACACAGAAGGAGTCTGTTGTCGCAATATCCCCATGGTTTTTTAAACCAGTGGATAAATTACACGGTTAGTTTCTTTAAAGGGACATAAGCATTAAAAAAAAAAGTTTGAGCATAATGAAAGGGACCCTTCCACATGAGATCACTTGCACGAGTTTGAAACAATTTGATTTTTACATTCTGTCAAACATTAAACAGGAGTTCCGGGGTTCGGTGGGCATTTGTGGCAATTTTTGGAACAAGGAGGCTGACATTACGAGCCGCATTTCCAAACGTGAAAAGCTGTGCATCAAGCTCGCAGACCATGGCTGTTGTACATGTCTATGTGCTTTAATCATCCCATGCCCGCAAGATCCATCTTTCACTTGCCAGATCAATATCTTACTACAACCTAAAATACATGCCTGAATCCCGTCGGAATGCTTTGTTGTCGCAAACATGCTAATAAACTGTAAATTCTGTCATGAATGTGAATCACCTTGGTTTTCTCTTCCAGAAATTGCCACCAACTGCCACCCTCCCCCTGGCTTCTGTTTTCACTGTTGTTTTACAGAATTAAACATCAAATTTGTTTAAACTCGGGGAAGTGATTTCAGTAGGGTTTCCTATTTCAGTATGTCATTTTTTCATGCCATTGTCTGTTGTAAACCCAGATTTTAGGGGAATTTTGCAGCCAATCGACAAGTATCTTATAATGCTAGTATATCTGGGACATTTATTTCTATAGGTTACAAGTCCACAGGTACTGCTGTGTTTGTGCTAGATCCGTCCCCAGGAGGGGGGGTGCTGGGGGGGGGGTGTGACAAACACCCCCCCCCATTTACAAAATTCTGTTGGCAAAATGTTTGACTTTGTCGTCGAAAATGGTATATGTCGGCGCAACTGATTGACGGGTGGCTTAGGTGGTGCACTCCTCCACCTCGTTTTTGTTGTTTGTTTTTGTTTCATAGCTGTAAAGCCTCGTCGATTTCGTTGCGGTTGAGCCCCCCCCCCCGCCCCTTCAAATTTCGAACCGAGTGAAAAACAATTTGGGTCCTACCTGTCGAGCACAGCGAGCCAGAAAATTTGAAAATTCTTGAATCCGACCCATGATTTTGTCGCAATCACAGACTCACAACCCCCCATTACAAATGGTCTGGGGACGCCCCTGTGTGTGTTGATGGATGTGGAATCCCATCATGCAATGAACTGATAGTGAGAAAGCAATACTCTTCCCTGATATGCAACTTTTGATGCTCATGATAATCATGATGGAATATGAATGATAGAGCTTATCCATGCAAAAGCTACAGCCCCACCACCCAGCTATACACACCCATTCCTAGATCATGGCAAAATCACCCTTATATCTGTGTCTTGTGATGGTCAGTACGATTAAACTCTCGTATGCTCGTCTCAAACATAAATGATGTGACTGTTTCTCATACCTGAGTAACTACCTTAACCCATTTCATTAAGAGGGGGGCAGCGGGAACGGGATATTTCCTATCTAAACCTGTAACTCATAACCCATTTTGGGGTATGGGAGGGTCCTGGGGGTGGAGGCTTAAGCCTCCCATGGTTATGCCACTAAGTGTACCGTGATATTTGTCATTCCCAGACATGTCTGGAATGGTGCCTGTATTTCCTGTTAGACGTTGCTCTCCCCGTTGCGACGCTTCTTGTTTAAATTATTCCCCTCTTGAACTCTTTTAATATAATGAAAATTCAACCAAATTTAGCTACTCATTAGTCTAAGTCCACTTCAAACAGATAGCCAACCATAAGGACAGATAAAGTAGTAACTGGAAGGTGTTATTTTGTGCTACGTTCAGTACATACACAATTACAGATTAAAGTGTGATTATATATTATAAGCATGAATGTCCCAAAATTGGACGGAACTTATGGTTGTCCAAATTCAGTTGGTCCCATGGTGGGGATGAGACATATTTTGATAGATAAGAGCGTTCTAAACGGTGGTGTGATTGAATAGGGTTGAAGAAAAATTAGGGCTTGTGAGTATTAACACGGTGGTGATCAACATACACTAATCTATATCTAATTGGTCAGAATCGATGTATTCGATGACTCCTAAGTCATGACTACTCATGCCTACAAATGCACTGTAACTTGAAATACACCTTACAAAGTCCGTGATCTGGTGGGTGATCAATAAAAGTCAGATATTCGTAATCACTACCTAAGTGTACTATTGCTATAAACTAATCGATATTTGGTGGGGTGATCAATAAAGCTTGTTGTATTACCTCGTCTGCAAGCAGCGAGAGCTCAGAGGTGTCTGAGCCTCATAGTCCCCAATACAGAACCTTGGCTTTGCGTATGCCGCTCGAGGCCGTGAGGTTCCGATCGAGGAAGTCGGTGGGCGCAGTGCACTAAGGGGTAAGGCGGTAGGGGGGGGTCGATGCCTTCCAAGAACCTGACATGCTGATAAAGAGAAGTAGGTAAGCTGCAAAGTTAAAAGTGCCTTACGTTTATATGGAGACTAGTATGTTATATTAGGTGTTTGTGATGGTGGGGTAGGGGTAAACAAGTGAGGAACATGTTGAGCATTACCCGCAAGTGGCGCTACTGCGAGAACTGAAATTGGAAAATTGACTGTGGGAACTATGAGAAACCACCACTAGGACAAGTTCCTGAGAACAATCTATTTGCCTCCCTGTTTTGAGTGTAAAATGAGTCAGAATTGAACAAAACCCTTATCATTAAAGACAGTTTACTGGGATTTGGAAACTGTTCCGGCAAGACTGCGAATAACAAGATTTTCAATCTTCAATTTAGAAAAACTAGAATTCATACCAGTCTCGCATAAATTTTTTTTTCGCAAGTTCCAATGGTCTTTTTTCCTGAAACTTTTCTTGCAATTAATGCTAAATGTTTGGTCCAGTTCATTTGCAATAACCTTATAGGACTACTTTCACAACAACTTGTGAAAATACCTTGTAAACCTTATACAAATTATAAACGGAAGCCCGGCTAAAACGGACATGGTAAGGAAAGGTGCATACAGAGAGAGATGGGGACACTAACCCTTTTTAATCTAAGTTCTGACAAATGCTTTTGTACATAAATACATATGTAATTGATATAAAAACAGAAAACAAGCGGGAACTCGGAGTTGAGCACATTCACAAATGTGGGAAAGGTTCACTGAATTTTTAAGAGCAATCCATGCATAGCAAACAGAAAAGTGCTTTTCAAATCAAAATATAACCATGACATGAGAAGCTGCTAAATATCATTTGACACTTTAAAGAGACATGAGAGTTCCAGAAAAAGCGCCCCCCCCCCCCCCAATTTTTCAAACCTGTGTTTTTTTGCAGATTGAATGCCTCATTGTTTTAGATCACACCTGACGTGAGACGAAGCCGCTACGCCGTCTTTATGTAAGGATATGATGATTAGTACTTTCTGTCGTGCCGACAGACGTCATAGCACAGCGGTGTTCTATGGGGACAATTACGTTAGGCAGTTAAGTTCAAAACAAAGGTTGCGGTTTTCTTTTTACTTGTTTGTCCATACCTTTGGAAGCGTTCTGGTGTGGGCCTACACTCAATTCATTGCAACTCACTTTTTTTATCAGGTTGGGATGTGCGGCCACCGTTTCCGAACGTTGGGGGCTTGGAACTGATTTAGTCTCCGGAAGTAGGGGCTTGGTAACCGAATTTTGAGGAATTTGCGGGCTTGGGGGCGACATTTTGGCTCTGAGGGGACTTAGACTGAATTATGCTTCACTGGGGGTCTAGTCACGGCTGGAGAGACGCGAAAAGGGGGGTCTTAGGGCCGACATACCCATACCTCTTTCCAATGTCGTGCCCCCCTGCCCCCCCCCCCCCCCCCCAGCGGATCTAGCTTAACAAGCCTCATGGATGCCGCAAGATCTTTACGAACACACTTAAGAATTCTTTGCTGCAGACAAGTCGGCCTACATTTCATCTAAATGCCAAAATACTGAATACATTACAAAGATCATCATAAGTAATTAGAGAATCATCAACCTAGCTAGAAAGGGGAAAAGGGGATAAAAAAAAAATGGAGGGAGAGTGAGACAGGGTGAGAGAGAGAGGAGTATAAGAAAGGGGAAATGAGAAGAGGGGGAAAAGGGGTAGATGGGAAAAGAAGGATGAAGGAAGTGAAAGGAGGGGGGGCGTGGAGAAGGAGGAAGGGGGGAAGAGAAGAGGAGTGGAAAGGCGAAGGGAAAGGGGGGAAGACGAGGAAGGATATGTGGAGGAAGGCGAGAGGGGAAGGAGCGGAAGTCTGAGAGGGAAAAGAAGAATGAAGAAAGGGGGAAGTGGGGGAGGGGGGAGCTGTGTGAAGATGGGAACTTCAGACTGTATCAAACTCAAAAGTCGGGGACTTAGGGTCCTATGTTGCCAACAGCAAGAAAGACTTCTGTCACGCACACAAAGGACAAGCTTAGAATGCCTGCAATAAACGACACCAATTATGGCAATCTGGTATCTCCAATCAAACTAAGCTGACCTTCAGAACCTCTGTTCAGAGAAAGAGCAACAGGAGAGACTGGATGGCACCTACACCAGGCTCCTTATGCAAGTACAAAACATGTCCTGACATGAGCACAAGACCAAGGCACAGATATGTAGATACCCCTCCCAGCAAAAGCAAAATCTGTGAAGACTAGTGCCTTGGGAATAAATCTTGATTGATAATACAGCAGTGGCCACCTGAAGTACATTAATTTCTTGCATTTACAAAGCACTGACTTTTCATCATTATTAAGAAATATTGTTATTCCCTTTGCTTCACATGATACTCACTTTCCCATTGACCTCTGGAGTTCAGCCAGGGCCTGTTGGCACTGGGCATAGTATACCTGTTGAGCTTCAATGTAATCCTGAAGGCGAGACAGATGAGTGGACTGCACCGTGGACAGATGAGTAGAGAAAGAAAAGCAAGAGAAAAAAATGATAAATTCATAGTAAACATATCTAAATAATTCTAGCATGTAACAAAAATTAGCCATTTGGGAATTTGGATGGGGAACAATCTTGTACATTGCAGCAACTTTGTTGTTAATCCTGAAGAATTGTCTTCAAAATTGTTGAGAGTTTGCTCTGGTTCACCACACTTGCATTGTGTGTAAAATTGAGATTAAATCATTGAATATGTAAATCATCATTATACTGAACAAAAGCCTGGAAGATTATTAGCTGTTTGTTATAAAAACTTATTTTGTATTAATCCATAATGTTTCTTTTAACCACTGAAGTTTGCACTTAAAGTGAAATATGCAGCTCAGTCAGAAATATAAAAGCACCATTCTTTTAGCATCCCTTTAAAATCACCCAACCACATATGCAATTTTCCATCATGTATCAGTGGGCGTACTATATGCATATGCATGTACATGTACGATTTGCTGTAGTCTTGTGTTTACTTAATGCTACCACTGTGTGACAGCTGCCTGACATTAAACATTTTGTGTAGGCTGTATATTTTCCCATTGCATTTATAATATGCATGGTTAATTATCAAGTAAATAAGATTGGTGGTATGTGAATCTATATAATTGCAAATAAATAATCTGATGTCAATGTTCTGCACCTTCTTTGATGATGTTCCAACAAATTTTAATATTGTATTGATTTATTTCACCAATGTTGCCATTTCCAGGCCTGTGTACAGTGAATTTTTATGAGATCTGAAACCAACACTAATGCTCCTATATACATGTATATTCATACAACATACCACAAGCCTTCATGGGTATGTGCTCACTGTAAAAATTAGTCTCTAGTCTCTATAGTACTCAGGCAGTGGCGGCCACGCCTCATTCATTATAGCAACTTGCCTAAAATGTCAAAAGAAATTACAGCAATACGGAGTGCAAACCACAAACCAATTTGGGTGCTTCGATGTGGGTCGGTAATGGGTGTTCCCATGACCCACATACGACCCTGTCCTGTTTGTTATTCTTACCAAAACATTCAGAAATAACCCTTCCAGTGGAGTTGAATCTTCAGCTCCAACGGTTTTGGAATAAGAAAATATTCCTTGACAACTTGTCAAGATTTCGAATTTTACGTGTTAAAGCAATGGCGATGTCTGAAATTGGGATTTCTTGGCCGCCCTCCCCTGATAGTACTGTCATGCTTGATATGCATCCTTCCATAAAGTATGACCAGGGGGTTGACACTTAGCGCCTGTCGTCTTTTGCTCCTTTACCCCTCAATATGGCTATGGCAAAATACGAAAGTTCGTGCATACCAACGAAATTTATGGTCCCTCCTGTATTTATTAACCTCGCAGTACAGAGTTACGTGTTCACTGTTTGTAACCATGATAGTAACGAACTTCACATTGCAAGACTCGGCTATATATAGCGCCCTCGATTACACCAAGGTCCATCCCAGTTTAAGGGGTTCGTACACTGAATGTTTCACAATGTTAATTATTTTGTTTTTCAAATGCGCCTATTTCAGTTATTTCAAGGTCGAATTTGGTATGTTTAGTATCAAAATTTAGCTCCTTTAATGTTCTTTAGATTTATTTAATCTATTTTTATGAATCAAGGTTATATATTTTGCTACAGCATTTGCAGTCTACACATTCGGGTCCCTTCAATTGAATTCCCCTGGAAAGTGTAGTTCCCTTCTATTTTGTTTTTGTAAAAATAACTTAATTCACCGTATATCCTATGTTATAGCAATTCAGAAATTCACAGCTTTAATATAACACCAATTTTACGTTTTAAGTCCAAAATAGTCTACAAGATTATCGCCTATGTATTGTTATACCCGAGTTTTGCCTGGACTTTTTAGTGCTGTGTCTCACCCCTTAAAATCTAACCCGTGTCGTTTTAGCGCCCCCTGTAATCCAAGGTCCAGGGACCACTGTTCGTCCACAAGTGTCATCTCCTTATTTTAATCCTCCTTGGTATGACCTGGTGTTATTACCAATTGACTAGTAGAAAGTGTTTCTAGAGTGTGTTTTATGGCACACCAACCCAATGATGTCCTGATTCCCCCAGCATTGTAGAGTGACTCCCATTCAGGAGTGTATTTAAAACCTACCCCCTGCCACTGCAATATTTGAGCACTGACACACATCAGTTCCTATCAATTCATGTACTTGTACAGATGATTGAACCTAGTCCTTAAATTCTCGTAAACATTATCATTTGGTCTAAAGGAACAGCCATATGTTACCAATAAATAAAGCGGGTGTGCAATGAAATGTTAGGATTTTGGAACATGATATAGTTTGTATCCCAAAAGATTCAGCATGTTGAGTAAGCTATAAAATCAGCAGATCCATTCATACACAGCAAGATTCCTACTCATGGTGTAACCCAGAGCTTAGGCTACTCCATGGGTACTCTTAGCTCTACTTTAAAGGTACCCCCTTGATGCACTATTGATGCAGTACCTACAACTAAGTACTTGTAAAGTATACGAACCACTGGATGGATATCAGCTATGTTTACTTAGCAGTACCGATCCTATAGTGTACTCTGCAGTTGCCTGCAAGGTGACTGACAGGTACCCATGTAAGCCACCAGTAGTGGAGTACCTCTGCAGCTACTCCACGGGAGTACCTTCACAGGTACTCCCCTACCAGCTACCTAGTAGGCAGCACATTGGACCATAGAGGGTGCCAAACATTCCATTGTTGTTTACGACTTTCTGATCTTTTTCAAGCTTAGTAACATCTATATTTGAGTTGAGCATCACCAAAAACCCCTATAAATGACATTTTGTGTAATAACATATAACCTATGTGACCAAAATGTTAAATAATGGATAAAATTACTAAAATAATCACACAAAGCTCAAAGCTCATTTGCATGGGAGTACCCATGCAGGTACTCCCGCATGGTGTGACTAGTGGTTAAGCTACTGCGTGTGTACCTAGGTGGATGGTTACCCCCACTTTTGCAGCCGGCGATGTGGTACCCATGAGGGTGGGTACTCCGCGGCTACTTAATAGTCACTTCAAAGGTACTCCCATGAAGAAATTGGTTGTGTATTATCACACACATAAACCTGACAATCTAATGTCCTGCATAAAATCAATTGAGACTTATGAAGTACATTTTACAATGACATTAATTTGCTACCTGACCATTTAAAAGTGCTTGTTCTGATCGTCTTTGGGATCCCCCAAATTTAACCGGTAGTCGTATCAATTTTTAATCAGATGAAAGACCATATTTTTCTAATTGTCTTCCTGAAATCAAAACCATAAGTTTGTTTCCATGCGTACTTGGTGGTTAGTGTTGGTTTCATTACAAGTGTCCGGCCTCCCATATCAAGTTGAGAACACATAGACAAAATCTGACCAAGCACTTTAAACAGGGATTTCAAATGTCAGGTTAGGTTTTCTTGAGGGCCCGATATGGTATACTGGTAACCAGTACTACCTGTCCAGGGCTGGCTTGTCGGCAGCTAACCGTCACCCCAATTTGGTGTCTAAGGAAATCCGATGAGGAGGATTGCTGGTTACCCTGATAGAACTAAAAAGAAGATCTACCAATAAGGGCGTCGGCTCTGGAGAGCGAATGGTGGCCATCCAGCACATTGACGTCATCAGGAAGGCATCCGGTCCATTATCTTGGGCCTCCAATAAAACCTGGCACAGCAGTGTTGCTGTGAATGTGAGGTGAATCCTGCCACCCCCCCCCCCCCTTAACAAGGACCAAAAACAGATGTAAAATGTGGTTTTCACTACTACTAGCTACATGGGGACAGGTGGGACTAATTAACTTCGACTTTTCATGGGATATAGTAAAATCTTGAAATCTGTAGTGGGTATTTGTTACTTGTTTTGAGGTGTGAAGCAGTCAGTCCTTTAACCCTAACCAGGACCGGGTGTTTGCCCGACCAACGGCCCAAATGCAACAAAGTGCAATCTATTTTTATTTTAAGGTCCCAGAGTGCAACGAGAAACCAAATTTCAGTTCATTGCATTCGGCCGTTTCCGGCACAGGAATAAGTAGTAAGTCGTTAAGGCCAGATGCAACGAAGAACATCGCGTATTTTCCCGGAAGACGGCCAGATGCAACGAGGAAACATCGCGTCATTTTCCGGAAGACGCCCAGATGCTTGCAAACGAGGAAGGAACATGCCGTCATTTTCCGGCGCAAAAGACGTCCCAGATGCAACGGGAAACACGACGGTGCCGAATTGCAATGAGACAGGGATCCTAAATAAATAAATAATGGATGCGTATGCACACATGATCTGCATGAAATCTGCAGCTTATAGTTCGCCAGTCGCTGCGTGGCCTGCTATTACGCTACGTTCTAGTCGTGCGTGGCCGCTATTATGCTACGACATGCTCAGGTTTACGTCATGAATGCGTTTATGCATAATTAAAAGTAGCTTATCGAAAATGTGTGCTTATGCACCATCAATACGAAAATGGTCTATGGGCAATTACACAGGTCACCCGCTGATGAAAAGCATCTGAGCCTTCTGCGCGGCAAACCGTCCGAAATGCATTGAAAAGCATCGCCGCATTTTCCCGGGAATGACGTTCCAGGTGCAACGAGGAAAATCGCGTCATTTTCCGGGAAGACGGCCAGAAATGCTGCAACGAGGAAACATCGCATATTTTCCGTAAAGACGGGCCCGATGCACGTAGGAACATCGCGTCATTTCCGTATTATAGAAGTGCCCAGATGCAATGAAGCGCAATGAGAGTCATTTGCGCCACAGAAAATAGTTGGCCGGCCGAAGACTGACGAGAAACATTTCTGACCTGGTTACCCACGGTTTTTCGTTGCACCGCATTGCGTCTGGGCCGCGCATTAGGGTATGAATACAATGACTCAGTGCAGATGCAGTTTCTTTTTTCTTTAATTAGATCATTTTAAAAATTGTAATAATATCACTATTGGGAATGCATTTCATATGAGAACCAAAAAATAGCACTGTTATTTCACTGTAATGCCAGAGGGTGTTTTCAACCAATCCCAAAAACATTGCAAATATGCCTATATTGTACTGTAAAAACACATATCAGTAATTAGGGATTATAAAGTGTTCAAGTAGTTAAAGGGTCCAGGAATGGGAACTGAGATGATAAACCTTCAAATCTTGTGCGGACAGTTCCACTGCCACAATACACAGCGGCCAGAAAGAAGAAAAGACATTACTATTGAATTTTCCATTTGTGAAACTATTGATTAGCAGTCGGTACCATGAATAGATCTCACCAGTCACCTGGATTTTTCTGTTACTCTCTGATAAATCAATGGCAACACCAAAATTAATGATTCATCACAACCCAAATATTGAATGCTTTCTGGGCCCTCCCTTGTTAGACTTGACACAAACCACCATGGCACGTCAATTCTATTTGCTTTCATGGGACTTAAGAACAACAAGACATTTCATGATCATGCTAAAAATACCCAATTACTAATGCTTTGCTGGCTAAAATGAGTGTGAAAGTCAGAGTTTTTATGTGTTAAGCATAAGATTTTTGTGGATCACATGACCCTTAGAGGTGACATTTGTCCCAAAAAACTGGTGCAATGTGATGGGATTGACTCAATAACCCCTGACTTTAATCTTGTGTGGGGGGGTTGGCAACCCTCTATTTACACTTCAATTCATGTTACCTTGCAGTGAGAAGAAATTGTTTGCTGTTAACGATATCCTTCTATGTTTCCTGATAGTATTTCTAAACAATTTTCTTAACTCAAAAACCGCTCATAATATGAATGTTAATGTGAACTTTAGGTCACGAAATGTGATTTGGGTCAAAAATGTGACCGAATTAAGGATGGCCCTCCTATGAATTCCAACCTCCGATTATGTTACTTCGCGCAGCTTGTATTTATTCTACTTTATATCTGCCCTTTGGTGGTTAAAAACAAGCTATTTCTCCTTCATGGTTAATCTGCTGCCAGATTTTCTCAGGAGAGTAGTTTCCTTCTGTCTGGTATAATTTAGTTTCATCCTCACTGATGTACCTCAGCCCTACATGGCTGTGGTGCCATACCACTTCGAGAACTACACTGAGTTTGATATATTTTTGCTCAAAAGAGTCCCTTATAATTTCATAATTACTCACATGTGCACTGGTGATACCCTCGAGACGGAGTTTGGTGATCTCATATGGCCTGTCAAATATTCAGATTGGGCTAATGCGAAGCTCATTCTGTCGCCTGCATAAACACATAACCAATGTTCATTAATAATATGTTATTTATCAATAGTTCTGAAAAAAAGTATTTTTAAAGGACCAATTGCTTTGTTGTCTGTTTTTAAATGCAATGTACTTTCGTACTATCTAAATAACTTCTGTCTTTCTGTGTCATTATTATTCACTTCTTTCCCTCGTTGCGCAAAATAAATTTACAAAACATCTAGTGACAAAATATTAACACACTTCTCAGAATTTACCTAAATTGAAACAAGCATTGGAGGGACACATGCTATCAGACAAAAGATATATGAGATGAGAGAAAGGCAATTCAGAGAAAATGTTATTGGATAAACATGTATAATTCAAAATAGATGCCATTCATGATTTCTCACATTGTAAAAGCATTTCATAAAACAGCTTGGATTATTTTTACACAGATACACAAAAACAACACATACAATGCGTAACTGTTAGCAACCATTAAAATATACATTTTTTTTAGGTATATATGTAATTGAAAAATAGCATGCGGTGGACAACATTAAAATACCCGACCCCCCCAAGATGAGATACCTGTGTACTTTGGTCACAGCGAAATTTGCAGTTGCAATTCACTGCAACCTTCAGGAACATCTTAGCTTAAGAAAGTTACAGTGATATCAGCATTACCAGATACTCATTTCTTGTGTCAGATCGAAAATGTTTACACTCTGTCATGACAATACAGATAAATCTTCAGGCATAAACTCCAATAAGATTTTGCAATGCTTAGTATTTTTAATTACATTTTAACTTTGTGATTTGCTAAAAAAGTCCCCCAAATCTATTTTTCCGCTGTCCGTCAAAAAATTACAAATGTTTCCATTTGAAAAATGGATTGAAGCAGTGAAACATAATGGGAGAAGAGCACAGTCAAGCTAGGATAAGCCCCATTTTTGGAAACTTTCTAAAACTGCTAAGCCAGACACCATATGATTAACATTACCATCTCGGAAGAACAGTCAGAGATCTATGCCATGGGATTACATACATTGAACTGTTCAAACTGATACCATTGCACCCTGCGGTTAATTATTATCACACAAGGGTTGAAATTAGAGGTGGACTGTTGATAAGACCAATAAACTTTTTCTACTAATACAATAAATGTAGTTGCGCAACAATCATCCACATTGGCAAAACAAGGGACGTAAGATGTGACAACAAATAATGTGGAAGACCGTCAGGTTAACATTCAGATATAGACACACAGATAAAGAGAACACTGGCCAATTGGAAAAAATAGGCGACCTCAAGATTATCTCAAATCATATTTTTGCATGGTTGTAAGGCTTTTATATACACAAGCCCTAACCCGAAATGGCAATAAGACCAAATCAGCTTCCTTATGAGTAAACAGAACGATTTTAAATTTAACGTCGCAGGCGATGTTAAATTCAACAAACCAACCGAAAATGGCAATAAACAAGAACATGAACGCCGTATGCATGTTTCCACGACAATGCACAATTTTGACAGGGCCATAACTGTGTGGTTTAATATCTGTGGTAGTACGAGTCAAAAATATTCATGTAATATACACATTTGTGATTAAAGTTATGGATAACTTAAAGTTTGGACTACAACATTACCTGGATGTCTTTATTTCCTCATTAATGTCCCTATTGTTTTGGGGAATGTTTATTTTTATGTGTAAAATATATCTCTGTTCCTCCAATGACCTAGACTATCATTTGAGAGCAAATTGAAGACATTTCATATTTTGTGAAAATGTGCCAGTGCCAGTGCCACTTTAAGCTGTTAAAAATATGGCAAGTTACAAATGGCCAAGCAAATAGTTTTAGACCAGAAGGTCAGTATAACTGAACAGTTATTGGTTCTACCTTTTGCAACTGTTTTTAAAAAAATATATTGTTCACCAGTGATCAATCAGTTGTTAAAATTCTGGTTGTGGTTGCAAAACCTGCCCTTGGTCTCAGATCATATTCTGAACTGAAGCCATTGGGCCATTTCTTCTGTACACTTGTACATACATATAAACATGTATAGGTTGTCAGGTAGTGCCCATGAAATTGTACTGATGAGCTATATGTAGCCCAGAGGCTTGAGCTGTATAGATTACAGGGATGTTATCTGCACCCTGTGCATATTGGCTAGGTGTTTGCAATTCAATACAGTGCGACATGTTCGACACATTGGCAGCTGTCCATTTATATGCTTCTAGTCTTTGTATAAAGTCTACTGATAAGCTATGGACTGTCCTTCTTAAAATAACATGTATTGGTAAAGAGAAAGAGATGGGGAACCCTCGACATTGCTGCTGAATATAAAATGTTTTCTACTCTGTTGAATTAGGAATTCAGCTTGCAATTAAATTCCTTAAACAAAATGTTAATTAGGCCAGATTCACTAACTAATGGTACAGATTGTCATCAAGATATGTGTTTCTGATGATAAATTAAGCACCAATGTAATGCTTCCAAATAAAAATATTTGTCAGACACTTTTATATTAAAATGCAAAAAATCTTTACATCACTTTACATCACAAGTGGGTAAGATCAAATTTAATTTTATAAAATGTAAAACTGCTGCTCAAATTTGTTCTGTTTTCCCACTTTTGGTTTTCTTTATCAAATTAAGGACACATTTAGATAGGATAAAATTAATGCTTATTAATTAATTAACATACAGAATACAAAGCAGATATTTACATATATTTGCATACAAAACCACACATGCAAAATTGTTGTTACTCAAGCTGTTAGTTAAGGATCTACATGTACTGTTACAATACAAAAGAGCATTATTTTGTAATGAAACTTTACAAGGGAAGTAAAGGAAACACTAGAAAACAAAACAGAAGGAAAACTTATAAAATAACAAGGGGTCTCAATTAATCTGTATTACAATGACATCCCATCCTAACTTACAGTGCGAATCAGCTCATCAAGATTAGGCTATGTAGGGGTAAAAAATGGACAAAAAGTGAAGAGGACATAAAGTGATATCAATGAGCCAATCACAGAAGATATTGTATGAGGCACCATTTTGTTGCCAATATAAATACCTATTGCAAAGTTGTGAGGGATAAAACACCTATGGGTGTTGCTCCAGACAAAAAACATTTCATTAATACTAATTTGTGGTTTGAATTTTTTTGGGGAAATAAAATAGTTTTAATTTTTTGGGAGAAATATTACATAGGTTATCGTAGATTGTATTTCTTTCATATTTGTGTATTATGCTTGTGTAGTTTAAGAAGTTACCATCTTGACAAAAGACTTTATGTCGAAACGTTGATGCACTTCGTGTGTGACTTTGACAGCACTTCGGCTTTCCTAATCGCCTTTATGACTTATAATATATACTTCATCATTAAAATCATAACACTGACAATACTTGTTTCATCCTATTCCATGTGGAGCAGACATAGTTTGAACTTAACTAATAATTTGGTTGAAGCTGCCAGCAGATAGACATGGTCTGAAATTCATACATTTGGAAAGAAGAATATCGCGATCTTTGATTCCACTATCTAAAAAATCTACTCGATTGTATGTACAATACTGGCTAATTCCACTGTTCTTTGAAAAGAGAAAAAATGGAATGCTCATTATATTTATGTGAATGTGTTATATGCATCCCGCCCATTTATATTTGGACAATATAATTTCACATGGCGACATGCAATGTAAGTGAAATAAAAGAATTTAAATTTGCCCAGTCGATATATTCTTAGTGTTACAAGAATAAGAGCAGGCAATAAATCAATGCAATTTTATGAAAGTCAAAATCTGTAATAAAACAATAAGCAGTAAAGGCCTTTCTAAAAATAAACATTCAAAAGATCTCTATATTATCCAGATGAAAATATTCACCTGTTATAAATGAAAGTGAATGACAGATTGAGGGGAAAATGAATAGAGAAGGATTGAGCATGAGTTCAGCTATAGTCGGAGTAGAATGCAATTCAATTTGTTACAGAAAAATGTAAACCTACACAACCATATGTATATAGCATAATTCTGACTTTTCCCTGTCCATATACTACAACTCAGCCCAAGTAACTCTTTAAAAAAAAACACATACATGGAAGATTCTACTTGCACTGTTATTACCAATACTATGACAACCATACATCAGTTCAAGTTGAAAACCTGCAAATTTCACAAGTTAAAAGTGGCTGTCATTGTGCTCCAACGCGAGGGCCAATTCTATAAAAGCACGTTCTATCGTGCAATACTGACAACACAAAAAAGGATATGAAGTGAACTACTTTTTTCCCCCTAAAAATAACGTCATTTTGTTAACAAGACATAGCTACATACAACTTAAATAAGAGCATTAAAACAATTCATAATGCTTACTTCACGCGTCCAATGTATCTAATATGGCTTGTTTTGTGTTACTATGACCAACAATCTTTTGAGTCCATTTGTGAAACAACAATGTTTCTTCATTCATCATCAAACAGCTGCTTTCACTTATTTGATTTTTAGTATTTGTATGATGTGAGTTTTGGGTGGTTGAAATCATTGTGTGTATATGTCTACCAATTCTTTTTACACTGAACAAATTTACAAAATGATAAATTATAAATGCCTTGTACTGTCTTTCAATAAACTCCATAACCTACCTTTTTATTAAATATTTGTATACCGTCATTCAAAATTTGGAAAGTCATGAAAGAAGTTACTAAATTGCCTATACCTAAATCTTTCTCAACATTTGGAGCACACATTGAATATGAAAGTAGCCAAGATCTTTTATTATGCTCTTTTTGAAATGATCCGAGCAACATGATGAACAACTGCATTTAGCTAGCTGCGTCAGATTAGGTCACTGATCCCTTTACTTTTGTTTTCCTGCGATTGTAAAACTGATCAAATGGTAATTTTTTGAATTTAAGCGTGGCAGTGGGTTCTGCACTTGTTAGGTCTTTCATAAAAAAGAACTTCTTTCACGACTTTTGTGTACATGTATCTTCTAACACACAATGAAAACCGACCATCAAAGTTCATTGAATAGACAGTAGTAATTGATATGGGCAATGCCATTCTACAAACAAAAAAAAAAAAATAATCAGCTTTTGATTAACGTATTTAGGGATGTTGTTAACATTATTGTTTTTGGAGTAAACCTTCCTTGTATCCACAAGGGGTGCTGTGACTTACTGTCGTTTGTGCTTCCATACTCTTTGCTTTACGCAGTTTGCTCTTACACGCATCCAAGTCAAGTCGCTTGTTTGTCAGTAGCTTCTCTCTTTCTGCATGGGTTGGGAAAAATTAAAGTCTGATATTCAACATCATCCAAATTGATTGTATAAATTAGAGACATACCAAGACTGTACCTGTGATAGATAATGGCTGTTGGTAGTGAGTTTATTCACTGTCTATGCACTGTATATAATAGGCAAAACAGAACATGCCCTTCTAATTTGGTGTTTATTTTCATAGCATCCCCTGGCACTGTCAAGGCTGGTAACAATGGCACCCCTACAACACACATTGTTAATTCTGGATTAATTAAGTAATTTTGCCGAACTCACACAAGTTTGTTTGATCTCATGCAGAATGCCTCGTATTTTTTTGAACTTTAAAGCAGTTATTAGCAAAACCCATTTTGACACTGATATACATGCGAAAGTGATCAACCCAATAAAACCTGAAATCCAAGTTGAGAATGGCGATATAGGTCTACAAATCATGACTTGCATGCTGGTAGCGCGCCTCTATTGGTAATCTCACATAAAAATGTTGGGGTGGGGGGTAACTATATTTTGCTGGCAATTACATGCCACAGTATAGCTAGTGAAATACATAATTCAAACAGGTGTCAAAACTGTTGTTACTGTTGACATTTTACTTGGTGTTTCTGTTTTTTATTTAACAATAATGGTAGAGGCCTACCACTTTGGCAAAATTTTAACCTTGGCGCACATATACAGCACATGCGGTTTGCTATAGAACTTGTAATTATCTATATGTCTCCCTTAAAAGTGCATTCTGTGATGTACCACCCTCATTTATTTATGGTTCAATGGATATCAAGGAAGGAAATGATTTAAAACCAAAATTTTGATTCAATTCTGATGGTTTGCATTTTGATGTAATGAACAAACATTCGTTATAACGGTACCCCAAGGTATGTGAATATCAAGTGAAATATAAAGTGCGGTACATTCACGGACATCCCGCACCCGACCCGCGCCATGTAAGTCTATAACACAAGGTTCCCCTGGAGACCGCAATCCTCTTGGCAGTCTCTGTAAATGGTGGCCTATGTGAAGCATTTTTGTTTATTACTGTGGTAATTGTATATATGATGAGTTACCCTCCATTGGTATAGGTATGATTTATCTAACTACTAAGCCTACACCCTAATATACACACATCAAATTTTGTGGTAGTTTGTGGTCTATGGAGTGCAAGTATGGATGAAAGTATATGTGATCTGTGGTACTCATAAAATATATACAGCCTGCAGTGTTAGGGATAAGGCACCCCCGCTGTTACAGTAGGAGACCATAAATGAACTTTCAATAATTGGGGATGGTTAATATTTATGACATAACCTTTTAGTTGATTTAGTCAAGCTGATAGGATAAAAATAAGGAAATACCCTTTCAATGCAATCAAGCTGAACACTCCATGCCAATAATTTTTGTTACAAATAGTAATTACACCAACTTAGTTTACCGTGATTGTTTTCATGTATCCATCCAAAAGTTGTGTAGTGGAGTGACAAAGTTGTGAGCCTAGAATGCAATATTCCATCTCATCATGACCGAGGTAATTTGGTGGTCCGAATTGTACCAAAGCACGCTCCTGTAGGGGTAAGGGGACAAAAATGTTAGAAACCAAAAGAGAACTATTGCTAAAAATAGATAATCATACAAAGAATTTACCCAATTATAGGAAGTACATTAGACACACCCCACTATACTCTTTATAGTCAGGCGCGTAACCACGGGTGGGGCAAGTTGCCCCCTTGGCTCGAAAAAGCGGGGACGGCTATGGCAAAAAATGTGCATTTTATCCCTTTTTTTGGGGGGGGATTTCAACCTATTTCAGACCAAAGTTTGGCAAAATTGAGTAAATTGGCAATTTTCGCGCAACATTTTGTCAAGTTCAGCACTTTATTGGAAGCATATCATAGGGACATTTACGAATTTGCCCCTCTGGCGGGACGACTTGGAAATTTGCCCCCTCTGGATCGACTGCCCCAGTACGCCACGTCGTAGTCTATAATTACAACTGACAATTACATAGTGAGTTCCTGGTTCCCAGATCATTTCCTGCATCCACCATTACCATAGCCAAGACTTTCAACATTGGTGTTTCTCTCTAGCACTTTGCGCTCGAGTTTGACATTCACTGTGCTTCCCAAATCTCAAATCTAATATTAAAAACAAAAACATTTAATATGGTTTTTAGCATTATATTAATTTCATAACCACATTCTTATCCTGCTCACGCACACACGCTCACACGCACACGCGCTCACACACCCGCGCTCACATACACACACAGCACGCACATGCTCATCCCGCACACGCGCGTCACGTACACACGCTCACGCAAACAAACGGGCTCACACACACACATGCTCAATGAACACAGCTCATGCATACACACCACACTACACACACACACTTGAAACAGATAATTATAGAACTAACAACCATAAACAAAATCCAACATGACCCCGATGACCTCTGACCCCATAGCTTGGTAATCACACGACTGGCAAACAGACTCTTTTTTCCAGATATCCCTACGTTAAACAACGCCCCTTGTGGAGACAACACCTGTCTCTGAACTGCTCTCGTCTTGGCATCTTTTACTCATAGTTTTGTGAAAGAAATTTCACCTTGTATTGTGAGAAAATCAGCAAAACCACTGCTCTTTTGACACAACATGATTTCATTTATGCAGTTCAAAGCAGGGAGATTTATGGCGCTTTTTTAAAAATTTTCCAAATCAGGAAAGAGAATGTTTTGCCTTATCACCATGGGCACGGGAGCCAAATTCTGTGTACTTGTCAATGAAGTACTTTCTCACCATCATGGGAAGAAACTTGCACGCTTGAAAAAATTGCAGTAACTGGGACCTGGTTCCCGGGAAATTTTCCTTTTTGGAGGGAAATTTTTGTCATGTAACTAAAGAATACATAAGAATTGAAGGGAAATTTTTGCAATCTTGGAGCACCTTTCAGATTTTGTTTCCCAGGGAAATTTGGCTTTTTTCCAAGCCCTGGGGTCTTTGTTGTTTAAGTGAATTGTCCTTCTTTCGTGTCTAGATTTGGTCTTTCAGTTGAGTTGTTTTGTGAAGGGTCTTGAATTCAATGTAAACCAAAGGTAATTCATCATTAATGATAATACCGTGTTTTCCAATTCAAATGTTTTCAGTTTTCACGTGTATTTTCTCCAATACAAATCCTCCTATGAAATTAAGAAATCCTTTTAATTTTATTGATTTGGTGTTTGGGTAGTTAAATCTCTTAATATTAGGTTGACAATTACACTTGTTTTTAGGTCGGTAACCCCTACCGAAGTCTGAATTGACGAAGTAGGATAGATGATGTTGACATTTGTTTTATTTTTGGCGCCCCCTGTTGGTGCAGAGAGAACTGGCAGGCAGAAGCCCCTATATTTTGCACAGGGAATTTCGTTTTTCTGCTCTACTTTGGTTTTCAAATTAAATAATACCAACATTCATATTAGGCATGCCTTGCTGATGCTACCAGTTGCATATTGTAAACGATTTAGATCAAGAAGGTTTCTGCAAGTGATTTTATGACCAAGAATTTTTTATGTGGTCTGTCCTTGACGACTGTAATGTTGCCTGCCAGAAAACACAGAGGGCGTCCTGATGTAAACATGTGACATCAATGTCAATCATCTGTAGAGACATTTTTTTTTTAAGCTATGGGTATAATGGGTTATCCTTACTTTAACCTACTTTGTGGTTCCAATTATGAACAGAAACCCCATACCACAGGTTGTTGTTGTTGCCAGTTTGTAAAGATAGGCTAATAAAAAAGTAGAAATTCTATAAAGGACCAAAAAACAGAACAAAACTTTTAAAGTGTTATGAAATTGAAATTGGCCAATCTTTGGTATTAATTGGTTAAGAAGTGCATTGCATCTTCCGACTTAAACAAATTCAGACTTCGGTAGGAATGCGTTTGGATCTTGATTTCAATGTATTTCCTGTTTTTACATTTAAAAAAATGTCATTCTCTATTCACAATGAGTACAAATGAGATATTTTCAGCATTTTTTTTTTAAATCACAATATTTAGGTTTCACAATATGAAGGAGTAACATGGGTAGAAGGGAACCTGCAAGATTGGGAATGTCAGTGAGTGGGCTTGAGGCTGACCACTTACTTGGATTTGGCTGTAGCACGGCCTCTGTACCTTTAACTATACGTTCTGTCCAGAGTTTGGTCCTATCGGCTCTTTGTTGTAGATTATCAAAATGTGCATCAAGTTCGGTCTTCTCTGCACTTCCAAGCTTTTCTTCTGTATACTACAGAGGCAGAAATAAAAATACAATGTTATTCTAAAAGTTTTGCCCCTCTCTCCCTCCCTCTCTCTCCTTCCCCATCCCCCCTCTCTCTCTCTCTCTCTCTCAACCTCCCTCAATCAATCTTCATGTACAATGCAAAATGCATTTCATAGACTTACCAACATCAAAGGCAATTCAAATATTCAGACAGACTCTCGCTTTCGTAAACGAGTCGACATTTTGCATTTTTTAATTGTAATCCTTTTATGATAAGAGCACCACTAGAATGATGTCTTGATTTTTTTCATCACGTCATATCGTATGTGTTCTTGGCTGGAATATTCACCATGGAAGGAATTATTTCACTTGCGTTAATTAGAATTGACTCAAGTGGGGAGACATTGCTGTAAACTTGGCACTGCATTTTATTAAACTTCATGATTGGTTTGTTCGCATGAAAGGAAAAAACCAAACAAATAAAAGTGTATTTTCTTTGAGTGTAGATGTTAACAATTGTGTAGTATGTCTTGTATCATTACCACCCCCAAATTACCATTAACATTAAACTGTATCGTAAACAACAATTTGAGCTTGAACTTTTGACCAAATTTTGACCTCCAATAATCGCCACAGTCGTAGTCTAAAAGTCGTAAAAGAGTAGAAAAGAGAATTACTAGGCCTGCGGCGCAAAACATTTAGCTAAGCGACTTTATAGGCCTGCGGCGCAACATTTGGCTAAGCGATCTTTTAAATAGGCCTGCGGCTCAATACCGTTGGCTAAGCGATCTTTTAGGCCTGCGGCGCCAAACAGCTAGCGCTTTATAGGCCGGGGCAAAACGTTTGGCTCGCGATCTTTATAGCCTGCGGCGCAAAACAGTTGGCTAAGCGATCTTTAAAGGCCTGTGGCGGCGCAAAACAGTTGGCTAAGCAATCTTTATAGGCCGGCGGCGCAAAACAGTTAGCTAAGCGACTTTAAAGGCCTGCGGCGCAACCTTGTTAAAACTTTTACCCCATAATTTCCCTCCTTCATCAAGCCCTCCCCTTTAAGGGCTAATCGGTCTGCTACGCTAAGAGTTATCTAGAAAAACGTATTAGATTAGTAAAATATAGATTAGTAAATTTATTGGCCAGCGGCGCTAGACAGTTATCTGATCAAAATCAATAATATCGCTTTATTTTTTCTGTAGTGTCCATTTGTTTTTTTCAACTTTTAAAAGGTCATCATATGTTCAACATCATGAATATTTCATGAAATTACCTCATAAATATTCTAAAATCTCATAAATATTCATCAATTGAAAATTTTAAGCCTCACTTTTATATCACATCAATACTGTGTGTATAAATTTATGTATAAGAGTCCTCACTTATATAAAACATCACATATAAATGTATGTGGTATGTATATGTGTGTACATGTCTAATGTGTGTGTGTGGTAGTGTTTGTGGGTGTGTCATTAATAAAATATAACATGTAGGAGCCTAAAAATCACTGTGTATTGTCTTTTCCTCTTCCCCATCAAAACTGAGACTGGACTATTTTAGTAGAGGGCCGGACTCCCTCCGCGCCAAAAACTGTCCAGTACTATAAATTCGAGAGAACTTCCGAAAAAGAACCACTACTTAACGACTTTTACCCCACCCCTCTTTCAAACCCTGCCCTAGGCTGACCCAGCCCTTTCACTGCGGTGGTAGTCCCGTGTACTTCTAAGCTTTGGCTGCCGTTGGCTGCAGGAAACCTGACAATATCTCAACCTCTTGTTTACCACCTTATTTTTCATTTGAGGTTGTGCTGTTGATAAAATATAAAAATGTAGCTGTAGCTGTTAAATGTTGACGTATATCGAAGGAAAATTGGGCTACAATACGCCATTTTAATTCAACATGCTTGGTGGTGGACAAGGCAAAAAAAAGAGCCTTGATCACTCCCTCGGCCCCCTCGCATAAATTGTGCATCGGGAAATCATTTGGGGGCCGATGGGAGTGATCATTTGAGATTAATCTTATTTCGTGGACAATTTTTCCACTTGCTTGCGCCATTGATCCATTTTCTTTAACAGCTACGCTGGTTCCCCCTTGCTACTATGGTGTCTCACCACTGAGCCTAAGCCGAACCCAAGGTAACAGGGCACCGCGTAATTTACAGCATACTGTTTGTATTAGGTACCCGCCCAAGCCCATGAAAGCCGTATTGAAAATTACCCCACAAATTCACTAACCTCTGTCGTTGATTTCCCCCAAGGCATCATCGAATATAAAATATCCTAGACATCCATAACGCCGTCAGGCAGTTAGTTTGTTGAGATAGTTTTGCAATGCAAAGTCATATAAAATCATTTTCTTTTTCCCAAAATGGCGTCACGATAGCGTTGCCAAGTGGGTCCCCGCTTGTGGGTAGTTGCTAAGACCACGTGTGACCTTTTTGAACACACAGTAGTAATGCCAACCCTCCAAGTTTAATTTGTTTGGCAAATGGGATTGTGACCTCGCGAGTCGAGAAACATTATACTGGCTCATGGTCCTACAACGCGTTGTATTTTTGTTATTTGTTACCAGCGAAAATTAGCATTGTCCGGCCGATTTTATATAATACACTGGAGAGCCCAGAGGCTGTTACACATGGCAACACGATCATATTTTGTGACATGGCAGTAGTGTGAAAAATTATATGCGTTTGGCAACTCCGCCTCCCAAACTGCATGGTAGGGGTAGGTCGCAAACACTTCTGTTTTCTGTTTTTACTGGCCGGCAAGTTTGATGTAGTTAGCGGAAATCATGCACCCGCCGATTGTGGCGTCCTTACTCATTCACGGTGAAAATTGGTAGGCCGACGCCAAGATCGTTAAGACAAAGCCGGCAAAGCTATTTCGAAAAATTCAAGTTAGTGTTCAACTTTGCGATATTTCATTGAACTTTGTTATATTATCATTAAAAACTGCTTTAATAGGTAGTGAAACATTATTCTAACACAGGAGAACTTGCCACATGGTCCGAATCCGAAGTGTTGTCTAATTCAAAAATCGGAGGTTGAAAGTGACTCGATATCTGTGTCGAAGACGATGGCCGAAAAGTAACTAGACTTGCATTGAATCTCCAGTTTTTATTTCTCTAAAATGTGTGAAATTACGTCCGAGACGAATGGTATTCGACTGGTATTCCAATAGAAGTACATTATTCTACCATTATCTGTTCATGATCTGCTTCAAAAGCAATCCTAACTGATCCTCACAACGTTTTTTTGATGTCTCCATGTTGATGTGCTGTACGGTTGTTTCAATAAAATGGACGTCGGGTGCTTTACCTCGTGTGACAATGTCTGGCAACCGGATGTTCACACGACCGACCGCAGCCGCCCGTTTGGCAGAACGTGAATTTGTGCATGAATCACGTGCTTGGCACAAGTTATCACGATTTCGATTGAAACACATATGACGTCATCTGATTATATGAGCTATATATTATCGATCATTCACAGATATTTTAGGCTACAACTACTGATTTTTCTAAAGCCGCAAGAAAATGTTTAAGTTGCCTTATTGGCGTGAAACAGGTTTGAACAAAAGTCAGATGAGTTTTATAGGCCTATAACCATTTATAAATTATAAAATGGTGTTTGTGTGTGTAGTGTTTACATTATATGTATGCGTGTGTGTGTATGTTGTGTGTTGTGTATGTATCTGTGTGTAATGTGTGTGTGTGTGTGGTGTGTGTAATTAATAATAATATAGGAGGCCTAAAATCACTGTGTATGTTCTTTCCCCCTCAAAAACTGAGACCGGACTATTTTAATAGAGGGCCGGACTCCCTCCCACCAAAAACTGTCCAGTACTATAAATTCGCGAGAACTTCCGAAAAGAAACACCACTACACTACTTTTACTTCCCACACCCTCTTTCAGGCCCTGCCCTAGGCTAGACCAGCCCTTTCAACACTGCGGGGATCCCGTGTACTTCTAGCTTTTGGCTGCCGTTGGCTGCAGGAAACCCTTGACAATATCTCAACCCCAACCCCTCTTGTTTAATTATCCACCTATTTTCATTTGATTTTGTGCTGTTGTATACAATATAAAAGTAGCTGTAGCTGATAAAGAGTTACGTATTCTTAGGAAATTGGCGACCAACGCCATTTTAATTCAACAATGCTTGGTTGTGGACAAGGCAAGAAGAATCTTGATCACTCCCCTCGCCCCCTCTCTCCTAAATTTGCAGCGGGAAATCATTTGGGGCCGAGGGGAGTGTCAGATTAATCTTATTGCGTGGCAGTATTCCACTTGCTTGCGCATTGACACATTTGCCATTTACAGCAAGCTGGTTCCTTGCGACTATGGTGTCCCACCACTGAGCATACCGAAACCCAAGGGCACGGGCACCAGCGTAATTTACACCATCTGTTGGTATTAGTTACAAGCCCAAGCCCATGAAGCGTATGGAAATTACCCCGAAAATTACATCTCTGTCGTTGATTTTCCTAAGCTCATCGAATATAAAATGATCCTAGACATCCATTAACATCGTCAGGCATTTATTTGTTGAGATAGTTTAGCAATGCAAAAAGATTCATAATAAAATTTTCCTTTTCCCAAAAGGGCGTCACGATAGCGTTGCCACGTGCGTCCGCTTTGTGGGTAGTGCTAAGACACGTGTTACCTTTTTAACACAGTAGTAATGCACAACACTCCGAAGTTCTAATATGGTTTGCACAATGGGAATTGACCCTTCGGTCGAGTCGAGAAACATTGACATGTACTTGCTCAATGGTCCGAAACTCGTTCGTTTTTGTTATTTGTTTACCAGCGAAAATTGGGCATTGTCCGTCCGATTTTAATTACCACTGGGAGAAGCACGAGGCCTTGGTACACATGGCACAATCGATACAACACATTTTTGTGACATGCAGTAGGTGAAAAATTATCGCGTTTGGGCAACTCGGCACTCCCCACTGCATGGGTAGAGATGTATCAACACTTGTTTTCCTGTTTTAGTACTGGCGGCAATTTAATGGTAGGTAGAGGCTTGCTTTTTCCAAGCTTTTTCTTTCAAAATCTTCACTATTCTAATCTGAGAGATGTGGTTGACATGCAATTGGTCATATTAACAGGGATGTATATCTATCCATGGCACACCAATTTTGTTATTTTATGAAATTATTTTGAATTTTGATTTATTCTAGGTAGGTAGATGCTTGCTTTTCCAAATTTTTCTTTCAAAAATCTTCACTATTTCTAATCTGAGAGATGTGGTTGACATGTCATATTACCAGGGATAGTAATAATCTTCCATGGACACCAATTTGTTATTTTATGAAATTAATTTTGAAATTTGATTTATTCCACCTATTGGGCACACGTGGATTCTTAAGGTTCACGGTTCAGATGATTAAAAGTCTCAACATTTTTAGGGGACGATGCTGTGATCACGAAAATGCCCTTTAAAAAAGTGGACTTTGTCAACTAAAGGTTAAAAGTTTGGTAAACTTTGATGTCCAGAAGGCTGCTTGAAATTGAATGAAAGGCTTATGCCATGGGCATTGTTTAATTCAATAAGTTTATATGTGTATATAATTTATTATATTCACAGTGCACGGTAAAACCGGAAGAGTTCCAAATTTGTTGACATCACAACCTAACCGAAGGACATATTATAAATCAATTAACAGATTAAAATCACCGAATCACACCTGACCTAGCGCAAGTTGCAACCGATTCAGTGCACACAGTGGACGGACTTTACCTCATTATTATTTACTAAATAGGCTTATGAGGATTTCTTTTGAAGGTACTGTTTTGCACGTGTGAAAAACGTCCCTGCCTGACCTTCAAACTTCTTATTCAACCTTCCATAAGATCGTCCATACTCATGTTTTTCTCTACCTAAATCTGGTCTATTCCGATAGCAAAATTTTTTATGATCGAGAGAATACAACTCAATGATATGAACCCATCCCAACTTTTTCCTTCCGGTCCAGTCACGGATGTGACTGGTTTTAGTTGTAACGTATTCCATCCTTTATTAGCTTCCAGCGATATCCCGTGTACGTAACGAGTTTTAATTAAGATCGTGGTTCGAACAGCTGTCCAATCCATGAAGTAAATCAGGGGCGAATAAATGCAGGATTTTTGTATCACAAATTAATGTAAATAAAGCAAAGACCAAAGAAACCTACAGGAGAGAAATCCCCGAAAGCCATGACTACCAGAGATGTAACTAAATGGACAAATAATATATGGGTTTTTGGTGGGCATTATGTTCCTTACAGCATGATTTTCGCTAAACTGGAAATGGTTCTTGGTGGCATATAATAAATGGACAATAACAAAAATGGACAAATAAATAAATGGAGAATAAAGTCATAGATAAATAAATAGACAAATAAATAAATGATAATATAGACAAATACTAAATGGATAATGAAATGAATATAAATAAATTGATAAAATAGATAAATGGACCAATGAATAAATGGACAAATAAATAAAGGACCAAAATTAATAAATGGATAAATAAATAAATGGATAAATAAATATAAATAATGAATAAAAATGAACAAATAAACAAATTGGATAAATAAAAAATGGATAAATTCTTAATGGAAATAAATAAATGAGTATAAATCATAATGTATAACTAAATAATGGATAAATACTTAAGGATAATAATAAATGGATAATAAAATAATAAATAAATGGTCAAATAAAATAAATGGACAATAATTAATGGACAATAAATAAAAAAAAATGGTGCGCCGCAGGCGGAGTGCCCCTCCTCTCTGTCACTTAGCGTTTGGGCCAGAGTCCCTCATATAATGTTGCGGGTGGGGGGTCGCCACTCCTCCAGCACAACAAGTCTGTTTTTCATTCGCCCGCATACCGATGTGAATCATAGTCCGGACTCCATAGACGACCACCTCGGAATAAAGCGTGAAACTAATGTGCGTAAAGAGCTCAACTGAATCGATTGCCCTAAGTTAGTATTGTTCACCATTGTTTCCCGCCGGTGAGCACGGAGACTTATCTCCTACACAACCGGTTACCCGCATTTAGCCTCTCTGGTTGGAGAGAAACACGAGGTTCCAGTGCCTGCCCAATGTCACACAACGTTGGCAACACGGGGCTCGACCCACAACTTTATGCCTATGAGGCAAGCGCTGATCCCTGCACCACTTGTCCTCCTAATAATTATTAATTAATAATTCAATCAATAAATATAAATAAGACCGAAATACGAAGCCGTAAATCACTAAATCAATCAATAACAAACTAACAAAATTAAATAAAAATCTATAACTCAATACCAAACAAAAGAATTGACTTAAAAGAGGGACAATCTGCCTACATGATTTAGCTTCTGATACATTTATAATTAGGCTTCTGTTATTATGTTGACATCCCTGCACACTTAACATCAGGGGATAAGGAGCATTAGTTTGAATGACCCCAACACTATTGTGTCCATGAAATGCTATTAACATTAGGGGGGCGATTAGTCCATGCACTTCAGTTATTAGTTGCTAAGTTCCATATTGGATTATGATGCGGGATGACTTTATTTTCACATCCTCTCCATTGCATTAACGTAAATAAACAATGCGTTCTCGAACCAACCATCTCGCCTTCTTTTCGCGCTTACTGTAAGACCAGAAGCAGCACACCAGAGTGCAACTTTGCGGTCAAGGTTGTCCCCAAAAGTTGTTTCAAGCGTAGTAAACTCCCCCACTAACTCCATTTCTAACTAGTTTTACTTCCGCCTTTTCAATTGACACCACCCTCGGTCACACATTTTCCATTGTGCAGATATTAATCATGCAAGTTGACCCCCCCCCCCTAGCTCAGTCAGAAATGTTTAGAGAGTATCACACCTGGTTTTTATGCAGTTATTCTTACTCCTGCTCTTCCATTTGACAAAACACCCCAGGGGTCCAACAATTTTCCATTTTGGAGATTATCATGCAGAAGTCCTCAACGATCATACACTACGATTGTTAGGAAGTAGCCACCCCGGGTTTGCATTTTGATAGTATTTCTTACCTCTCACTCGTTTCATTTGACACACCCTCGGGTCAACAACATTTTCCGTTGATGGAGATATTAATCTGAAATGCCCCCCACATGAGCCAAGTAGAGAAGAGACGTTTAGGATATCACCCCCGGGTTGCATTTATAGTAGTCTATCTTCTCACTTTGTCGTTGATACCACCCATAAGGTCATAACATCGTCCGTTTGGCAGATATTAATTTAAATGTTGCCCCCTCAAATGAGACAAGTAAGAGACGTTTCGGAGTAGCACCCCAGTTGCATTTAGAGTATTCTATACTTCTCCTCTTTCATTGATACCACCATAGAGGTCAAACATCTTCCGTTTGGGAGATATTATACTTGAAATGTCCCCAACAATCATAAACCCAGAGACTGGTTAGGAGTAGCAACCCCGGTTTTGCATTTAAGTATTCTTTTTTTCCGCTCTTTTCAATTTTGACACCACCCCAGGGTCCAATACAACATTTTTCCCATTGAGAGATATTAATCATTAGAAGTCCATGCAAAATCACCTTAAAAAAATTCACTTAATTTAGTAAACATCTGAATTTATTCAATTTGGCAACAACTATTTTGAAAAAAACATGTGACCACACTTTGAAATTGGAGTCCCTACGGGTCCAAACCCTAAATGACACACTTTTGCGTATTTTTCCACATTTTCCAAATGTAAACCGACTGCAACCCAAAGAAAGACTGACCCGACACTAGAAAAACATTTCAATTAAAACTGGTGCACTGATCACCATAATTGATTTTAATACCTTTGTGTGGTATACTTAGCTCCGCCCCCCCCCCTTTGATAGTCTGTTTTGTACACCTGTTTTGTACACCCCAATCATACAAAGCCATATCCGCCAAATAACACACCTGCTTTTGGGACCTATTTTTGCAAGGTAAACTCCTGATCAAATTCCTTTTTGAGGTGTATTATTTCCCACTGACCGTTGACAACCTGAGAAATTTGGTTGAAATGGACCAAGCATTTAGCATTAGTTGCAATTTTAAAATCAAAGAATGCCCCATTAAGTGGCCACTGCATTTGACCACAATGATGATTCACACAAAGATGTAACCATATCGAAGTCTCATGTAGCGAAGGATTTTGCATATCCATGTACCATTTAAGCGATACGCCTGACGCATATTTAATTAGATCAATTGCATCAAGCAATGCCCTTTACTTACGCACTTGCACTTTGACCGCAATTGTGATTCATACAAAGATGTACAGCATAATCTCATGTAGCGAAGGAATTTTTGCATATCCATATACCATTTCAGTGATACAGCCATTATTCATATTAATTAGATCAATTGTATCAAAAAATGCCCCATTTAATCGGCCCACATGCACTTTGACCAATTATGATTCACCCAATAGATGCTGGCATAGTATTCTTTCATGCAGCGAAGAAGCTTTTCCTATCCGTGTACGTTTTTTACATCAGAATTACGCAGTATACCAATATTTAATTAGCGTTCATTGCATACAACCCAGGTATATCAAACGTTTCAAAATGCAAAAGATGCGCACCATGATAGCTTTCATGCAGTGAAAGGAATTTTTCCGTATCCCAGTACGTTATCAAAATTATAGCAATTACGCTGATTTTTGCGGCATATTAATTAGCTCATGCATACTAATTTTGCCCCCCGGAAAAAAAAAAATACGCCCAAAATCTATCAGTTCGAGAACTCTCACACCCCGCTCCCTTCCCCCAAGTGCCTGCATCATCACACGCCTTACGGAACTCCAGAAACTTGTACCAAGCCTCGGCGGGAAAATTTTTTCGTTAATTATGCAATTAGATACTTGATTAGCATATTTTAAGCCCAAATTTAATCGGTCGAGACTCCGTGGACACCCGCTTCTTTCCACCAATTTACCTCATCATAGCCCTTACACTTACTCCGGATAAATTGTACACAAGCCCATGAACACGGACGTCAGGCACACCGACAGCATGACATACGAACAGACATACGACAGACAGACGGACAGACAGACAAGACAGACAGACAGACAGAAAATGATTACTAAGTCTCTGCCGCACAAAGTTCAGGCGAGACAATTATCTTTTAATTAGGCCCAAGAGTCATTGCTATTCATCGAGTCTTTCAACTAAACTTAAAATTATATAAACATGAGAAAGTCATAATCGCACGAAGCCTGTTGTTTGTTTTTGTTGTGCATCTTTATAATGCATACCAGTGGCATAATTCACACTAAATTAAATAAAGCTGAAAATACCACTTCCTATATGTAATACAAATGCATCTTTAATGATGCAAATTACAATAGAAAATTGTACTTTTTGTCATACAATATTATATAAGTGTTTTAATGACTATGATTGAGCGTCTGCAAATAAATATACCAACATGAGTCCTACTTTTTTTTCTTGTCTTTGTAAAATAAATATTCATTCATAGGCCTATCAATAGCAAATCCATGGAGAAGGCTATGTAAACCTTATTACATAAGTGTATATTAATGTGATTTTAAACTTGTCCTAAAACCACAAAATAGGGCTAATTTTTATGCAATCAATTTTTAAATCAATATGGTATTTGTTATTTATAAATCGTAGTTATTTTTCCATTTTCAACATCCAAGGAACACCAATTCTGTTGGTTATCTATAATTGTAAGTCCCCTAATGGTTAATCTGCCAGGGGACCTATATGCTCCAGGTGTCTCGTGTTTTTGCATAGAGGGCTGTAATCTTAACACACACTTTAGTTGAGAGTAGCTACTTGAACTTCTTTTATCTTTGTGTTTCTTCCCTAATCTCTCACTATAAACTTTGCATGTAACTTAACTTTCAATTAAACTTTTTGTGTCAAATTTTCTAAAGACTACGATTATAAAATGTTTGTGTATCACCCTTATGTTTTTGCTTTGGCAAATGTGGTTACATCAGGTATCGGAAACTTCCGGAATAACCTATTTTCTTTCCGGAAGAATTCGAGAAACGTGGAAAAAGGTGTTTCTTCCAGGTTCTTCGGAGAAACCTGGAAGAAACGGGAAGAAATTGGAGAAACTGGAGAAATAAAGAAATGTATTAATGAACAACATACTAAATTACAACATATTCATCAGCTTTGAACTTCAAAATCATCAAGGCTATTTTAGGTACTTTAAAAATTAATTCAAAATTAATTTACAGTTTATAGCATGTTAGTATACTTTGACAAGTAGGCCATATAGTAAAATTTTTCACAATTGTTTGTACTTGCCTATCAAATTATACAGCTGATAATTGAACTTAGCCTATTGTTCCAAGTTCTTTCCATGTGCCACATTTATACTATCACAGTTGTATTGAAGATGCCAACAATGAAAAAATCTGTATGGCCGTCGATATTAATTTAAAATACAATAATAAAAGCAGCAACCATTAAGTGTTATTTTGTTGTAATGCTTAGTGGGAGAAAAACCCCAACCTGCGGTTAGGGAGACTATAAAATATTTTGAAGATGTTCAAGATTTTACAAGGAGACTCTGCATGGCGCTTGCTGGTGTGAAAAGTGGAGAATTTTCAGTTTCTTCAGTAATTTTTTTTTTATATTTGGCCCTTGCCCGAATCAATGGAGTTTAATTTATGCTATTGCATGGGGTAGGTGGGGGTCCCTGAATGGTATTTGAATTATTTCAACTATATTTCATTCATTGTGGGGGGTGGATGAAAGATGAAAACAATGAAAAATCCTAAAAAATCAAAAATTTGTTAATTTTAAAATACAAATCATAAAAGCAGCAATCCACATTAAGTGTTCTTTTGTTGTAATGCTTAGTGGAGAACCTGGGTTAGGGAAACTATCCATATTTTGAAGAATGTCATTCTTTAACAAGGTGAGACTCTGCTTGGCCTTGCTGGTGTGAAAAAGTGAGAGATCGTTTCTTCCAGTATTTTTTTTTATAATTAAGGCGCTGGGTGAATAAAGGTGAGTTTAATTATGCAATTGCATTTGGTAGGTAGGGGGTTCTGAATGTTTTTGAATTTATTTCCACTATATTCACTCAGCGTATCATTAAACCAAACGTAAGCCTTTGCTTAAAATAGAAAAGTTTTTAAATGACTTTTTTTTAGTTGTTGTTTCCGCGATCAGTGGAATAAACTTGGAAGAAACCCGTTTCTTCCAATTGAAAAACCGCGGAACAAACCGCGGTTTTTTCCGCTGGGCAAGAAACTGGCGAACCCTGGTATCCATAGTAATCACGGAAGCATATATTGTCCCAATATCAATTAAGCATGTTGTTAACCACAGGGGTCAATTCCACTGCAGGTCATGCATGTCTATGCCACTACATTGACCCAGATCAGCATATATTTTTTCAGACAGTAATTCCACACAGCCGATTCATGTCCATGCAATGGTACAGCCATTGGACCCCTTCAAATGTGGGGTTTGCCCTTGGTTTCTGGTTCTAAAAATATCGAACCTCCACAAGTAAGACAAATTACTGGGGACGAAAAGGTGAACCACCATTGCAAGTATTCATCCGCATGATAAATAGTCCAACGTGTAATAATACTTTGGTGGCAATCCACATGAAGGATGTTCAGCTACCTGCTTTTCATCATGTGCAAACAGGAAGGTGTTCCTATTTTATGTAGAATGGTGGGTAAGTCACAACCTTATACCCATTTCTAAATAACTTATCAATGGTCCCTCGACGAATATAAGACGAACCCTTTTACAGAACAATCAAACCATCAATGTTCTAATTAGGCTAATTGCATCCCACTTATAAATACTAAAACTTATAAACATCTTTTAAAACCTTTACAACCATAAAATCTTTTAAACAACCACATTTTACATTCAGTAAAAATCAATCAAATCAATCACATTTATTTCATCTCAACATCAATATACAAATTTATACATATAGAATATAATTGATGCATAATAACAAACAATATCGCCATATATAATTAAATTTATGCTGTGCAATGTTTATTGAGATGAGGACACTGCTAAACGCATAGCGTGGGATTGTAGTGCCCTTGAAAAAAATTTACAGTAATAATAATGAATAAGATGACGAACATACATTTCCCCAGGAACTGTACTGGGTAAAATCGATAATACAAATACAATAAGTAATAGTTTGGCAAATGGAAATTTTAATAAGAAAGAAATGTAATATTGGTATGAAGCAGATAGTGTGGGAAATGTCCTGGATTAAACTACAAATCATGAGACGGGGTTACGTTAACAAACGAAGGACCAACAACAAAACAGACAAGACCGAATGTAGACGTCACGACTAACCTACTGCAAATAACAAGACATGACCTGACAGAATAACCCAGTATAAACCGACTGAAAATTTTCAACTGAAAACCAAAAGTTGAAAGCAAAATGGATAACAGAGTTCTTGTAGAGGTCCATTGTTGGTAGAAACTGTGAGTTTTAGTTTTGTTAGTTAGTCTTGAAAGACGCAAGGGAAGGGGATTTTTTAGGTGATCAGGTAGGTTTTTTTTACCAAATATGAAGGCCTTGGTAATTGGGGTTGTTTCTGCAAAAAACTGTGTGTTCGTTTTCTTGATGAAAAGGTCTTGGGCATGTCTAGTATTATAGTGATGAGAAGGGTGTTCACTGTTAAAGAGTCATCAGATATGAGGTCCTTGTTGAGGCGATCATATGATCTCGGAACATAACAGATGCAAGCTGTAGTTTGTAGATGTCCATAATCTTCAGTGTTTTAAAGACAAAAGGGGGTCAGTATGAGGAAGCCAAATAGAGTGGTAGTACATGTTCTTATAAGTCTTTTTTGAAGTAGAATATCGAGTCGAAGATTGGCATTGGTTGGAGTCGGCCCGATATTGCCCCCTAAGAAAAATAGGTAGAATAGAAGATTATATAATGTTTTCAGTGACTCAGATCATCTATGGGCACGATTTAAGGACCAAGATTTGCGGCGATTTTTTGATTCTCGCCAAAATTCTCGCCCCAAACGCCCTCTAGCGGGTTTTAACTGTACATGCTGTGATTGCGGTTTAACTGTACATGCTGTGAATACATGTAAAATGCAATGTAAACAAGTTGCATTTGACTCAGGCCTCGCGTCTCATAATTTCCTTGAGACGAAGCGTACGATGCGGGAAATGCTCCGTATTGACCTCGATTCAATTTGTGTCCCGTTCCGTTTAAATTGATGGATATTTATTTTATTCTGTCCTTTGCTGAGCTTGCAGAATTTAGTGTATCAGAGTGTTCCATTTGATTGGGTGTGATAGTATGTAAACTCCACTGGAGTGTTTGTCATTGGTAAGTTTAATATAAATTGCTAGTGGATTTAGTTAGTTTGTTATAAAATGCTTAAATTAATTTTTTTTTAATACGTTGGTTACAGAGTAGTTACGAAGTACAGATGAAAATCTTTAGACAGATTTTTCATGAATCATGACTTTAGTATTTTTCCGGAAATAATCACGCCAAACATTTACAATCTAATATAAATTAAAATCATGACTTTGTTAGTTTCCGGAAATAGCAGCCAAACATTACCAAATGCCCTCATATAAATTAAAAAAAGCATCGTGTGTTATATTCAATACCTGTACTATACATTCCATAAACATATATTTACGTACTAAATGTCCTGTATACCTGACATACAGCGTAGGTCGTTTCCTTTTCACTGCGAATGTGCAATGTACGATGCCATCAGAAAACATAGGACTGTATAGTTGTTTTTGCTTGTGGTTTGGCGATTCAGACTTATTCGATTTATGTTAAACTAAACTGTGTGTCAATGTAATATTTTTTTGTAAACTAATGATGTTAATTCAACCCAAACTGTAATTTAAATTAAAGGGCATTCGTGATCCATAATCTCGCGCCAACTTCCTAAACATATAGTTTAGATGTTTCTATCCTCGAAACGTTAGCCTAATCCACGTGGTAATCCTATCTTTACGCGCAAATTCGTTCGTATCTGTACGAATTCGCGATTTTGTATTTTCTGTCCGTAATGGACAAATTACATCACATTGGTCGGTGGGATGGGTACTGGTGGGAACAAACATTGCTCATTTACACACAACACAAAATCGGAATCAACTAAAATTTTGTTTAAGCTTTTTGTCAATAAGATATCGTAGTAAAAGTTCAACATGAATAAAACAGAAGATGCTAGAACAATGAAATGCCCCTTAAATTTATTATCAAGAGATAGAAATATCTAAAACTACAAGTTAAAAATGTTATTTTCATTGTAAGTCCATGACTAATTAATACAGCAACATTTAAAAGAAATACTATACAAACATAGGACCTAAACATAGGAGTTATTTGCAAGAATTTAGATCGATAATGGGTTGAATTATGTACCCCCCCCCCATTATAATGATTTTTTTCAATATAGGAGTTCGCATACCTAATGAGGAAGCAATCCTACGCAGAGGCTACACGTATACATTGACTATGTATTAGTAGATTTCAACCATGTTAAAACACTAAATAAAATGTTCTTGTCCTTAAAATATGTAGCGTTTTGAATAAGAATTTCAAGATTATACAAGATTTTAAATATTATTAAAGTTACTGAAATTCAAAATTATTTGCTAAATATGGAACCAGGTAAATATTCTTACTTGTATTTAACATTGATTATTTTAATTTCCTCTCATAACTTGTTTGACCTGGTTACATAATTTACTATACTCAATTTTAAATTTTCAATTATCACTAGATATGCTATATTTACCCACTTCATATTGCATGTTGAATTATTATAATGCATGGTATATGCCAATACAGTATTTGTATGACATACAGTATATGATATGTCGTTATCATATAGGCTTAAATAACAATCTAGCATCGGTCCCAGTTCGCTGCGATTTTTTTCTGTTAATAGTACCGGTAGCACACATCAAGTTTGCCATCTTCACCTTGGTTGTCATAGTTCAAGTTTATTCATCACACACAACAAAAAATAATATCTCAATGTATCAAGCGGGAAAAATATAGGCATACATGTACATCTGTACATGAATTTTATAAAGGCCACCACAAAACGCATAGCGTGTAAGCGAGGGGCCTTGTACATAAATTTAACAATTACAACCACAACCTATACAAAATAAGATAGGACTTGAGTACCAGATTGAAGATAAAAAGATACGAATATATTTAAGATACTCTTATTAAAGGTGCGTGTTTCGATCGTCTTTGGGACCCCTTGATTTATCCGGAAGTAGTATCGATTTTGATATCAGATGAAAGGCCGTATTTTTCTCATTGTCGTCCTGAATTTTGAGCCCTCAAATCCATTTCATTCCCAAGATATAAACAAAACACAAATGGAAGCTTTATGTTGATCTTCCTCATTTTTTTAGAATGCATTCCCTTTTCATTTATTATTTTCAGATTTTTACGATGGCATCCGCTCCGAAAAAACGAGATGTGAAGTCAGCTTATTCTCAAGTTGAAAGGGCTTTTAGCGAAGTTCAGAATTTGCAGCATTTTCCATCGTTTGATACTGACAGAATAAAATGTTGTTTGGGAATGAAGTATGGATTTGACACTGTTTCCAACATGATAAATGTTTTATCAAAGGTTAGAGCAGCTTCATGATTTTTTTTTTATTTCGTAAATGCTGTATTCATTTATCCCACTTACTACCGTGTGTGAGTTTGTATGTGTGTTTGAGAGAAAGAGAGAGAGAGAGAGACTGTGTTAGCGTATAAATTATGTTTGTGTGTATGTTTGGTTGTTTTTTATTTTATTATTATTATGTGTCTATCGAATGACGTCAGGCCTTTGAAACTCCTATATTTAGCACGTGGCATGTCTGTTACCCAAACTGTGCAGTTCAAGTGAAATAGAGCAGGAGCAGAATATAGGGGGCTTATTTAAGGAGTTCGTTTACCCCCCACTACAGAAAAGGTTTAACACCTTTTGTAGTTAGTATGGACCCTCTACATCAATGCTAGGTAGGTAGTACTCTCAAATTGTGGTATTACTTTTTCAATAGGGGCGCATTTTAGTTTACTCAGGGGTAAAATTTATAAAATGCCCCGATCATGTCGAAATTATGCCATATTGTCCGTCTAGTCATAATGATTCAAAAATGTATAGTACCACCTACGACTAACAAGTGGTTTTGGAGTTATAGGGTAAATATGACCAAAATGGTAAAAAAGGTCAATCTCAATTTGTAGAGGGGTCAACAATAAAAGTTAATCTGATTATATTTTAAATACTTGCAAATTATTGCCTGAGGTAAGAGGACTCATAAAAAGTATAGCTTTTATTTATGTTAAATGCTTACTTACGGAGATAAGGGTCAAAGAAGGTCAACACCAATGGGATTATGTTGACCTATGACCTATTTGTCACATAACATGGTAACTATGCATTGCAGATGGTACAAACTATTCCTTATTTTGACACATTAAGCTAGATGAACAACTTCTTTTATTTTTTACCAAAATTGGAGCAACTTCTGATTTTGACCCCGGTACAAATAGAAAGTTACCTTTTTTTTTGACCATTTAGCCATGTTTGGCTCTAGCAAGCTGTAGAGCCTTTCCCGATTCCCGCAGGAATTTGCCTTTTACCATGAGGCACTTTATCGTCAGTTTCCAGAGTTGCTATAAAATGTTTCACACATTTTGCTTGATGTATGATCTATAAGTGGCATTGTGTGTTTGACTAACTAGATTTCAAGCTTTTCCCACTTAGTAGCAGACGAAAAAGTGGCCGGGAAAAAGCATATTTTGGGGGTATTTATAGGGCCAAGCATCGTTTTGAAAAAAAGGTGAATGAAATGTTGGACCATTTGATGTTCCGTGCGCTTTGTCGATTTATTGTGCTCTGTAATAATGTTAGTCGTAAAAGAGTGACCGGAAATTGCCAACAGTGGTCGAGACCATAGTTTTTGCGGATGTGTTTCAATTTTGGTGAAGCGGGGGTTATACGCTCGAAATTAACTCGGCTCGGCCCCAAACAACAAACTCGACCCATACCAACTGGCATTATCCCGGTTCTGCGCAACTCTTCATGATTTTCTGTATTAAGGAAAAGGAAGAATAAATATAGAACATTAAGGAAAGAGGGGCAATATTTTTTGCATCGAAGTGAATAATAAAAGAACATAGATTTGAAAGATGTTGCAATTTATAAGTATGTTAAACTGGTTTCCGAAATAATTTTTCTCCCGCTTCGGATATGATTCACTGCACTCCATTAATTATTTTGATTTAACCTTTAATGTTGTATGCCTAAATGTTTCTGATGAGTATTTATTAATACTTAACTGCAAGGTGCAAATGATATACCAACAAAACAATTCATGGTTATAGCGGTTATGTCTAATGATTCCGTGGGCTTTGCGATATTTTGATCTGTAGTAATTAATGTAGTCGAAACGAATGACGGAAACGGAACAGTAAGTAGTGATGAATTGGGATGTTTTGTTTCAATTTTGGTTGAAGCGGTTTTACGCTTTCCGTATTTTACTCGGCCGGCCCAAAAACAAACTTCGACCCATACCAACCGGAATTCTCCCGGTTCTGCCATCAAATCCCCTGATTTCCCGTAAATTAAGGAAAGAAAATAAATATAGAACATTAAGGAAAGAGGGCAATATCTTTTCAGAGTGAATAAAAGAACATAGATTTCAAAGATTTTCAATTTATAAAGTCTGTTAAACTGGTTTCCGACATAATTTTTCTCCCGACTTTCGAATGGTTCACTCCATTAATATTTGGGATTCGTTAATATTTTGATTTAACCATTTAACTGCTGTATGCTAAGTGTCTTCTGATGGTATTTTAGTTAACTACTTAACTGCAATGGTCCAAATGATATACCAACAACAATGCATCAATGCATTGTTATACTGTTTTGAAGTTTTCAAGCTTTAAAAGTTGAAAAGGCCTTGATACTTTTCATGTACTTTTAAAAAATACTCTACATGGACTCAATATGTTTCCACATGACAGTTCCTTAAATGGGGCTGTCAGGCGGTGGAGCTTTGTCCATTTTTTCTGGAAAAGCTGTATTTTAAAGAGCTCTATCTCGTATGTACATAGGTAGCTTATTTTTCAAGTTATGAGCTTTTAAAGTTTATCCTTTTACATTTCTTTAAAAATACTGATTTTTGGTCTGTGGAATACTGAAAGCTTAGTTACCAAAGTTACTCAAAAAGAACCTCTGGCCATGACTTAATGTGGCCTATACACAGATTGACCTTTGGATACCCCTATGTGACCTTTGACCCAATTTCATTGAAATCAAACAAAGGTTAACAATTGCGCATTTCTCACATATGCATCGACTGATTAACTTCATACTTGGTCAGAAAAACCACTGGCCCAAGGCTCACATGTGGTGTAAACAAAGTGACCTCTGATGACCCCTATATGAACTTTGACCCCATTTTGTGAAAATCTTAAAACTACATTTCTTTGGCACATAAGATGCTACGGCCACCAAAGTTACTCAAAAAGAACCACTGGCCATGACTTAATGTGAGATGTACACATATTGACCTTTGATGACCCTATGTGACTTTTGACTCAATTTCATTAAAATCAAACACCAAAGTAGCTCAACAAAAAACACTGGCAAAAATCTATTAAACATCAAACTACGACTCCGTTGACAAACCGTGATGGCAGGCGACACAAGCGTTCCGGGGAACGATGTATTTTTTACCTTTTTTACCTTTAACTTGAGAATATTGCATACCTGCCAACCTTCCTGTTTTATAGGAATTATCCCTATTTTGAACTTTCAAAATTGCAAAAGATGGGGATATCCCTATTTCTGAAATTTCAAACAAGTCTTTAAATACTTGCCAGAAAAGCCCTAAAATATTTTCTGGGTTCCTGAAGCACTTCCTGCAGCTTCAGAAACACTAAATTCCAGTAACATCAGGGCTGTGCACTCGACTAGAGGCCTTAAAGTGAACCACAAATAAACACCACCCATAAGGGCTTTCGTGATGAGGTGTTTGCGACACATGCATTCTAATTTTTCGGTTCTCAATGTTGGCAGGTATGATTTATTGATTTTTTCCTATTTATCAAAATGTGCACAAATCTTAGAAGCTTGGTCCAAATCTATCTGATATCGTTGTGACTGTTTCTATTGATACTTTGGCATAAAATATGCAGTGATAGGTTTTATTAAAAATTCATTTAAAATCGAACAAAGGTAAAAACCATGCTCTTTTCTCACATATACATCGACTGATTAACTTCATACTTGGTCAGGAGAACACTGGCCCAAGGTCATATGTGGGGTAAACAAAGTGATGATGACCCTTATGTGAATTTTGACACCAATTGGGAAAGATCTTTAAAACTACATTTCCTTGGCACATAAGATGCTACGGCCACAAAAGTTACTAAAAAAACGGCCATGATTTAATGTGGGATGTACACAGATTGGCTTGATTACCCCTATGTGACCTTTACCCCATTTCATAAAATCAAACAAAGGTTAAACAATTGACTCATTCTCACAATTGCAATGACTGATTAACTTTGTACTTGGTCAGAAAAACCATGGGGCCCACGCTCTAGGTGTGTAAACAAAATGGCTCTGAGACCCATGTGAACTTTGACTCCATTTTTTGAAAAAATCTTTAAAACTACATTTCTTTGGCACATAAGATGCTGCGGCTACAAAGTTACTAAAAAGGAACCCACTGGCACCACTAATGTGGAGATGTAAACAGATGACCTTGATGGACCCTTTGTGACTTTGACTCAATTTCATTTAAAATCAAACACCAAAGTCGCTCAAACAAAAACACTGGCAAAATCTATCAAACATTCAAACGACGGACTCCGGTGACCAAACCGTGATGGCATTACGACACCAAGCGTTACGGGGAACGATGTATTTTTACCTTTGCCGTTTAACTTGAGCTATTGATTTCGTCCTATAGTCAAAAATGTGCAAAAATCGGAGAAGCTTGGCCAAATTTCTATGATATCGGGGTTGTGCTGCTTCTATTGATACTTTGGCATAAAATAATGCGGGATATGTTTTATGATTTGTAACTACCACATTATTTGACAACCGTAAAATGATGAATGTGAATTTTCACAATGAGTAGATTAGCTCAGTACTTGCCTGAAAAAAAGTGTTAATTTTGGGAGTTGTATAAGATATTGTCCACTGAACAATAAGTCAGCAAAAGAGATTTGCCCAATAAAGCACATTTTTCTTGATGGACAATCCCAATGCACAAATGACAGATCGTGTCCTACCCTCCCCCCCCCCCCCCGCCATGACACAAGGACAGAAAACTGGATTTAGCACAACTTGCAAGACGGCCATGGTATGTCATGATGGAATGATAAGCACACATAAAATATTTTGGCAAATCTGAAATGTAGCATGCAGTAAGGTTGACTTTGACCAGTGAGGGTCAAAGTCAACACACGTCAAGTGAAGTCGCAAGTCCAATTGAATCGCATGATAAACCTGAGGACAATGGCACAGTCCCCAGTCAATCCAAGTCAAATATTCAAAGTTCAATCATTGCAATTTACCCACTGTCAAACTGAAGTCGCGCTGCTATTAACGTGTAGAGCCTCAGCACCATTGGTGTTCTGTTAACCTATAACTCCCAAACAGGTATAGGATGGTACAAACTTACATTTTGGAATCCTTATGACTAGACGGAAAATGGCATAAATTTCACATAATTGGAGCATGTTAAAAATTGACCCTGTGTAACCTTCATTGGCCCCTATTGCAAAGTGATACCACAATTTGAGAGACTACCTACCCTTGCACTATGTAAAGGGTCCATACTAACTACAAAGGTGTTAAACCTTTTCTGTAAACGAATTCCTTAAATAAGCCCCTATGATATTCTGCTCCTGCTCTGATAGACAGGGCTAATCCAGGGAAAAACTGCCATTTTGTGGGGTCACACTTTTCTCAATGGTTTTATGTTCAAATAAGCTTGGGGCCACCCAGATTTTGCCTCAAATCCAAGATGGCGTTCAAAATTCAAAATGGCAGCCCAAATTACCTTAATTAGATATAAATATGTGGAAAATTTTAATTTCAAGATTTTTTTTCAGTAGCTCTGCCATCCTTAACCTATACACTTCGAATTCAGCTGAAGCACCACCCATGATGTGGTCTCAGATCCAGGATGGCGGCCAAAATCCAAAATGGAAGCCAAAATTACTCAATTAGAACTATACTGCGTCTTAGATTTCTTTTTAAAACATTCTCTTTCTGGATATGTTATTCTGAACCTATATGGTCACGCGTTTTGAACTCGCCTCCCAAAAAGGGTGGTGCTGTTACGTTTTTTGGTTTCATGCTGTTGTTTTGTTTTATTTTTCAAAAACAGCACAAGCTATCCCAACAAATTTAGTGTCATTTTAGCTATATGCCTGCAAAGTTTCATTGGTCTAGCTTATAGTGAGGTACAGATACAGCTATTTAAAGTTGGAAGCCAAGGGGTGGTGCAGGAAGCAGCGCCACAGGAAGCGACGCCGCCTTTTGAAACTCTATGGGAATTTGTTAACTTAGTAAAATTTTAGCAGAAATGTTAATTTTTTTCGTCAAATCTGGGTGTATTGCTATAAATTGCCGTACTAAATGAAAGCTAACACATTCCACTTAACATTTTACGATTAAACAGTGTGTGTTTATATCTAATGGAACTAATGGCCCATTTTGTATTTGAGTAATGCACATTTTCCTATATCTCACAATGTAAGATATATGACAACGCATACAAAACATTGCTGAAGAACAGCAAACACAATTTTTGCTGTAACTTTTTAATTACTAACCCTATCAAGGTCAATGTATACATATTCTGAAAGGAAATTTGATGAGGAATTCAAAAATGCAGTCTATTTTTGTGTAGAGGGTAGAGCTAAATTTTTTAAATTAAAAAATGGTTTTAATTGGAAACAACAGGATATTTTTTGCAGGTTTGAATCAACTTATTTTTATTTATATATATATATATGGCACATAAGGTGAGTGGTTGAAAGTATCTATTCATGTCTTCGATTTTTGGCCATCAATCAGGCATGCGCAATCTAGAATGACTGAAGCTTGATTTTTAAGCACTAGATCATCACACAATGCAAAGAAACCTGATAAATATTTGAACACCATTATGTTAATGGTTAAATTGTGTTATTTTTAAACGGTATTCAAAAGCCAATATTTAATTAATGACATGATGTAATTATGACGTCGCTATTTTAATTGTTTCACCTCCAAATATGATGGTTTTGACTGGCACCATTTTTTGTGTACATACATATATACATACATACATAATATATTTATAACGCGCCTTTACACAGTTCAAGGCGCCATACAAACTAATGCACAAAGGCATGAAAGTAAGTCTACAGAAGCAATTAAATATGTGACTGAACATGACCATTATGAGAACAGGTAAGTTTTAACTTCTGTTTAAAGACAACGAGAGATGATGCTTCTCTTACAAAAATTGGGAGAGTGTTCCAAAGCCGTGGTCCTGCCACAGAGAAGGCTTTGTCCCCAATGACTCTGTTGGTTTTTGGAACATGTAAACGAGTACAATAAGATTATGGTGAGAGTCTTCGAATGTTATACAAATCACGAGTCAGTGTAAAAGATTTAACTGGAGCAGACACTATAATGCAAGAGTAAATGAAAACAAGAATTTGAAATGGATACGTGTTTCATGGAAGGAATGAAGCTGGCCAGGTAGGGAATTATGTGCTCACGCCTTTTGCGCCACCGACCAGACGTGCAGCCTTATTCTGAATACGCTGAAGTTGTTTACTCTGAACGCGTCTGTGATACCAAAAGCAGCGAGTGGCCATAGTCGAGGCGTGATGTGATTAATGCCCGGGCGCATATGATGCCCGATATGATGACAGGAATCAATCCTCAAGATACTTATGATGCGAGCAGTATCCTAGTTGCGTAATTTAGAGACGGCATTAAAGCCCTAACGTGACCACTCATGGAGCCATTGCTATCCATGATAACACCTGTAGAACATAAAACATTTATCTTTATACATGGACGAACAAAACATGTTGCTGCTCTAGGAGGGGGCAGGAGCTATAACCGCTTGCTTTTTACCTTGTGATTCCTTTCTTATTTTCTTTTTATATTTAAGATTCTTCACACAATTCCGTTTGAGAAAAGGCAAGCGATTTACGCTGAATGCTTATGACCAAAATGCAAGTGCGGACTCTAGACGTTTTTCTAAAAATTTACACAATGAGATTATCCGTGTGCTCATCCACCTCTGAACACCTGTATTTGCACCTCGATTGCGCAATGTGTGTATTGTGCCTCCCTTTTAGGGTTGCACAATCCACAGACAAATGTGAAGTTTTATCATACTAATGGCGTGCATACACGCAGAAAAATAAACTCTTGCGTTGGTAGTTGTATGATAATAAATATCAACCGCTATGGCAGAAAAGTCCTAGGTTACAGTATGTATGGTGAAGAAAGCAATCGATTGAAGGAAGCGATGGTGTGTATTTTGCTAGTAGGCGAATCTCTTCGAGCTGCAGTACTGTTAATACAGTAAGTAGATCTAAATTTGCAAATAAGTATAGCGTTATTTCTTATGTTTTTACTTCATGAAAGGTTTTTAAAGTGTTCATCGATTATGATAGGTTTCAGCTGTATGAATTAAATGAGTAGCACGTTATCGTTACGTTTTATTGGTCTAGGTGTCACTGCTCATCAACTTAATTTGAAAATCGCTATAAGCAGGCCCGTACTAGGGGGCCTGCTTATGAGCGATGGCCCCCCCCCAAAAAAAAAATCCACAAAAGGTGAAAAAGGTCCACTTCTTTGCCGAGTGTTTTGATTAAAAAGTCCAAAATTTAGAGAAATATGATGAAAAGTCCAATTTTTGGTCATGAGATCTGAATTGTTGGTCAAATTGAGTTAATAGTTGAATGGTTGCATTTTTGTTTTCTTTCACTTGTAACCCAAAAAGAAAGTGAAAATTACATCTCCTACAAAAAATAGCACCTGTCGAATACAACACCCATACACCCTAAAAGGTGCGAAAGAGGTTCTAAAACTGTCCTCTATAGGACCCTGTAAGGTTCTTCAACGACCAAAAATAGTCTTTAACTGATGTATAGCGCCTTTAAGGTAGTAGGAACTTTGTTTTTTTGCAGTTTGACATTTGATTCCAAAAAACCCCCAACATTTATCATTATAAGGGGCATAGTTGAGTATTCAATCTCCCTTTACACAGGGGGAGGGGGGTAGTGAACTTTCCTTCGAGTGCGCAAAACGTTAAACCATCACACAAGCTCTCAGGGATTTCGAACCGAGTAAAAAGTATATTGGGAAAATTTGATAAATCCGAAATCCGGCCCCGGGTTTGTCGGCAACAACATTCTCATACCCCCCCCCCCATAAAAATGGCCAGGGGAGCAACTGTCGTAATAACAAATCAGAAATAGCTGTATCAATCTGTTGATTGTATTGTTAAAATGCTATATTTACAGCTTACATAGTTGGGTTCCTCTGCAGGTTTGCAGAGAGCTTTAATTCAGCACACGGGCTACACGGCAGTACATCCGCGTAAGGTTAACCTCTGAAAGCTGAGTTTTAAAAAAAGCGTAGACGATATATATTCTTCAATTGGGTATTTTTTGTATATAATTGTTGCAACGATGTTAAGGTAGACAATTTTGAAAAATTACTCTGCAAAAATTATCCAATACACAGAGATTAGCAAGTCTCTCAAAATTAACTTTACATGAAAATGTGCGTGGTAAGCTGATTTTCAAAAATTATTTCAGTTAATAAGTTAAAGATGGAAAAGTGTGACAGTATGGAAAAGATTTAAATGGTGTAGACGATAATCAGGAAGAACGAAACAAGTAAACATAAGGGGTAGTTAGCTTATTGGATAGCCGAGAGTTAAATCAATAACCAAATAACTACTATTATGTGGGCCATTATTGAAATGTTGATGGACGTAAAGTCTGCATACTGTTAATAGCCTCCATTTTGTGATTGAAAATAGTATTTGATTTTATTTTCTCAATGTTATTTGAGAAGAGATTTCTCACGGGAAAAGTAATTGTTTACTATAAAAGAGAGAAAGGTGACGACCCCTAGGTGTTTTGCTAGTGCACCTGTAATGCTCCATAGGGGAAGAAGGGAATTCCCCAGATGTAAACTAGAAACTGGGTCAAACTTGTTTATTTGCTGTGAGATCACATCATTGTAAGATCAGGAATTTCCCCAGTATAAATTATGGAAGTGAGCTGATCTGAGTGTGATGTTAATTTCTGTGAAATTGAATTTGAATGGTGCTAGGTTATGTTTATGCATGATGATGATGTAATTGGTTTATTGTTAGAACGGGAATTAGATGAAAGAAGGTAAATAGTACTTGTGACTGGAAGGATGAGGCCCAGTAGTGTAATAAGGAGCTAAACCAGAGCTCTTATAGCTAGTTTTTGTAAAAAAAATCTACAATAGGTAGATTGAGTTATAACATCTAGTGCAGGACTTAATACTTTGGATGCCGCGGGAGCTTGATAGCTAAATTGTTGCTGTCGTCTTTTAAGCCAGAGAGCTTCAGTTTTTGAAATCAAAAAGGGATTTCCAAGTTTGTGGTCCTATATGGGACATGCGACAGACTGATGGTGTATAGACCTGGCTTTTATTAGTGTTGAACATTAGTGTCGTCGAGGGAAAGCCCTGTCGTCTTGAACTCTGGACAAGATTACCTTCATGGGGGACTTAGAAGATTACCTTGATATATTACCTGAGGAGTTTTAGCCAACTTGGCGTTGTCATTTGGAGTCTTCGCCTAAGACATATCATCGTTGAAACTGCAACGCTTTCTTGGGGACATTCTTGTTTACAAATTAGTATCAATCATAAATTGTGTGTCATTTTAATGATATATGTAATGTTGTTTTGGACATACCAAATTCTTGAACCAATTACAAATCATTAAAATCTGTTATATTATATAAAATTTAGATCACTTGTGCACAAGGCTCATTTGTGTTTGAAAGGTATTTCTGACCTTCGACGCCTACGAGACGTCATAACAATACATAGTAAGAAATGAAGAAGTATAGCAAACTGAATGATCAGGTTCAGCATTATGATTACTTAGCAATACATACATATGGAAATATGTCAATTTCATCACCGTTCTTGAACAATTCCATGCAACTATGTATAGCTCGTTAAGATCAAAAATACCATTTAAACACAATGAGTCTTGTGCACAAATGATTTCAATTTGATTTTTTTCAGCACAGCATCGATGAAGTCAGCCCTCATAATCCTTTGCTCGCAAACCATAATCGACTGGAAATGCGTGTTGACTCATCATTTTTGTTCGTTGCCGTGAGGGTCACTTCCGGTCAAGTGTACACAGCATCTAGCCTACGCTAGAGCGTACACAGTCATGAACGGTACACGATCTCACTAAAAGACACCACACATTCATTTAAAATTGTCAAGACCGTATTTATTCAACTCCATTTTTGACGCATACCCATGGTAACTTGTATTTATTTGTAAAATGGCTCAGTGCCCACGGGAGTTGCTTTTGCGAACAGAACGGGATTTTAATTTCACGATTTGAGCCTCAAAATTATTTGATTTTTTAAATGACATAATAATAAGCAAAAAAAAATAATTACATAGACAAAATAAAGTAGAAAGTACAAAACTACACAAAAAGCACCTGGAGCAATTAAGATAAATTACGTTACCCTTATAGCATGAAATATAACCATCGGCCATTCACATAAATAAAACATGGCCACTCTCTTTCAAATTGCAGATTATTCATATTTTTATAACTGATATACTTTTCTAGCTCAAAACATTGTCTCAAATATCTCTGCATTTATAAGGGAAGGTTTCAGAGCTAAGAGTTTACATTTGTAAATATTCATTTGCACCATATCATAAGGTTGTTTATTGTTTTCTGTTTTTTGTAAGGAGCAATACCGAAAATGTATTGTTGTCTACTTGGTGTAATTTCTAAATTACATTTTTCTCTTATCCATCTGAGAAAGTCTTTCCATGTTTCACGTTCGTGATGGCATTCAACAAAGAGATGAAGAAGGGTTTCCTCCTCGAGGTTACAAAAAGCGCACAGATTGTCGTTTCTTATATGCTTTTCAGGAAAGAATTGTAGCAAATATTCGGTTCTTTATTTTGTATTGGAACCAGACCAGTTTTGGTTATCTTGCAGTACTAAAAGGAAGTTCATTTTGTTGGAACCAATGCTCAGCAGACATTGTAATATCTAATAAATGTTCCTATTTTTGCTTTTTTGTATTTGTTGTCAGTTATCTTACCAGAATTTATTTCTTAGTACAAATTTGTACAACCTTTTTTTCTGTTAATAAAATATCAAAACAGAAAGGACGAAAAGGGTATTGTAGTGATACCATTGTTCCATAAAAATTAGTATTATTTTTCAGGACTGACATAATTGATCTATAAATTCCTTCGTACAAAAGAAAATTGGTATTACCATTATTTGTCGATTTAAAATCTTGTTAATTTAACAAGCGACATTCTGAATTAAAAAATCACGTAAAATCTTATTTCAGCATTATACCATCTTTGGAAATATATAGTTTTTCCTCCTATTGGAAAAAGTTAATTGTCCCAAAATGTTTTTTAAAGAAAATCATTCAAAATTACCGGCCCATTTTGTTTAGAAAAATAACCCCAAATATTCATAACTTGTTTCCAAATGAGATTTTTAGTCTTAGCCGCCAAAGAATTAGTTACGAGCCTCCTATCCACGTTAGTTTAAGTGAATGGAAAAATTCTTTTATATCAACCATTTCGGCTCCTCCAAATTTGTTCTCATTCATCAATTGAATTCTTGTAAATTTGTCATTACCTTTGGAAATTGTTGGATTTTGATCATAAAGAAGCTAGATGACGCGTAATGTGACCTGGTGCTGAATTAGTGTTAAAAATAAGAGATGAAACGCTTATATTTTGGAATAAGGCCATATTTAGTAGCGAAATGGGACAACATTTGGACAAATTGCAATTTTTCTCTGTGTTCATTTTCGGCGATAATTCGTGATTTTGGTCCCAGTTACTCTAAATCCATCTCAGCAACAGGTAAGAAATGATATGCATCGTATGGAGCATATCAAAATCTAGGGTCGGTATTTTTTGAGTTTTTATTTTTTTAAAAACAAATCGTGATTTATGTCCATCTTTGAACAATCTTGGGCTGAAATGGTTTTATCTTAAAGAGCAGGCTTCTAGCAATAAATAGACATCAAATTCTTTTGAAAGAGTCAAATAGTTTAAGAATTAAATGGAATTAAACTGAAAAAAGTTGGAGTGTAACAGATCCCCCATTTTAGTGTACCCAGTTCCTGACATCCACCTAGGCACAAAACCCCATTTGGTGCGTACCATCGCGTTGATACAGGCCCGATCTAACGCTAGTTGTCGCTTTAACGGCTAGGGGCCCGTTCCCCAAACTCTTGCGTAATCCTACGTGTATACTAACTCATGCGTATGTCCTACATAACAGACCTTTTCATACCAGTTACACCGTACTTTGGACAAATTGGTCCACTCAGGCATGACATAGTATGCACGTAGATTTACAACTCAGTTTCGGGAACGAACCCCAGAATGCTTCTCCTGTGGCCATAACAGTAGCTTGTAAAAACTCTTGAATTAGGGTGTTCAATTCCCGGGTTCAATTCTCCACACATCTGTAAATAAACCAAGAGGGGATAAAGCAGCATTAAGGTCACCAGCAATAATATAGCACGAGAAAAAAATGATATTTTTTAAGGCTAGAAAATCGGCAAAAAAGAAATCAGAGTCGTCATTATTTGGTGCATAAATATTTGCTAAATTTAACTGAAATCCATCAATAAAAACTTCCAAAATATTAAATCTTCCACCAGGATCCTTACTTACAGAGTTCACTGGGGCCTGAAGATTTTAACTTATCAATATCCCCCCTACTGATGGAAGCAAAACTTGTGAACCACGAATGATTACCCCATTGGGAAGGCCAGTATTTTCCATCAGTTACTGAAGAATGTGTTTCCTGTTGGACTAATAATTTACACACATATATAAAATTGGCCTAAAGAAAAAGATAAAAAATACTGAATAATAAGAATAACAAACTGTTAAAGTTATTGTCAGGAAACGTGAAACACTCACAGAGAAAAAAATCACAAACAAAAGAAGAGCAAAGAACGTCATATCCCCCAAACCATATAATCATAGCATTTATAAAGCGCAATTTATCTATATGCAACCTATTCCGAGGCGCTGTACAAAGAGTTACAACAACAAGTAAACAGAAGAAACAATAATTCAACATGAACATGTAACCTGAAGGAGGAGCAAAAACATGCAAAGTAATGGATCTTGAACAAACTTACATTAAAGAGTCAAATAGCAATAATTGAAAATGCAATAATTTAAACATTAAAGGCAGATTGAAACAAATATGTTTTAAGACTATTCTTAAATTCATAACTGAACACAACAGCGAATGTTTATAGGAAGTGAGTTCCACAATTTTGGTGCACATGAAGAAAAAGCTCTATCACCAAATGATAATAAGGTTCTGGGTACTGACAAGAGAAGTTTATCTGACGATCTGAGAGTCCGGTTTGGCAAGTATGGCGTAAGAACATCGTCATATTTGCGAGTTTTTGAGAGAACACGAGCGACTGCATTTTGTGTTCGCTGAAGTTTATCAAGACGGTTGTTATAAATTTCATACAAAAGAGCATTTCCATTGTCAAGTTGGGAGGTGATAAGGGCATGAACAAGAATTGAGGCAGTATCGTCAGACAAAATTTTCTGATTGAGCTGATGTTACGAATTTGAAAATAAGCGGATTGACATTTTTTCTTCACTTGTTCAGCCATTGACATGTTTTCATCAAGCAATACCCCTAAATTGCGAGCAGAATGTGTAGACTGAATATTAGTGTTGGCAATTTGAATATGATTATCCGGGATTTTAGAATGCAAATGCTTAGTTGTGAACATGACAAGTTCAGTTTTGTCATCATTTAGTTTAATTTGTTAGCAGTCATCCAGGACTTAATGTCTGCAACACGACATTCAATTTGTGACCGCACATCTGATTCATCGTCAGGGGAATTCATATCATAAGAAAAATATAGTTGCGTGTCATCTGCATATAAGTGCACATTAAGTCCATGTTTACGAGCAATAACAGCAATAGGGCGTGAATATATAATGAAAAGCAGTGGCCCAAGCACTGATCCCTGAGGAACTCCAAACAGGAGCATTAAAGGTGAAGATAAATTTCCATTAATATTTACAGATTGCTTTCTGTTGCTAAGGTATGATCAAATCCACTCGAGACCACGACCTTTGACACCAATAGACTCCAGGCGACATTTTATAATTCCATGGTCTATGGTGTCAAAGGCTGCAGACAGATCCAACAGCACTAGAAACACACCATATTTGTTATCAAGAGAACATAAGATATAATTTTTCACTCTTACTAATGCAGTTTCACTTCCATGGTATTTTTTGTAGGCGGATTATGTCGGAACCGATAGTCTGATTGTAGTCAAATAAAAAGTATTTCAAAGCTAAGACTTTACCGCATACAGCTGTTACAATATCTCACTTTTTGCAGTGGAAAACAATCTTCCCATTAGAAACGGGATACCCCCCCTTAAGCTTCTTAGCGACTGATTCAAGAGGTTGGACTTTGCTTAGAAACTCTCTCTGGATTTAAGGCGGTTGGCAGCTGGTCTCTGTCCGAACATAGGGTGCTTCACATTAGATACTTTGCAGCTACGCTCTTGCATGCTCGCTACACTATGACGGATGTCTGATGGGGCAATTACTGCTACATACGTTCTCCGTTGGTGTTGGTCGAAGACATATTGTGATAAGCCGGTAGGAGGCATTTAATGCTGAGTCAAGTTTCTTGGCATGTGTTGATCTTTCCCATACCGTGCATTGTTGCTCCAACAGTGGGCAGACCAAGAGATGTTCCATTGTATGTGGTGCTGTTCCACAACACAGGTAGTGTCCTGATCTGCTTCCAGGCAACCTCACTTGTGCAAGGAAACAATTAGCTTCGACCAATTTGGTCTCTCAATCGGTTCAGGCCATCGCGTTCAGTCCATGAGGAGTCAGCTCCCGATTGAAGATTCTCACCAGGATCAATACCAATAGATGTTATTCTCTTAAACTCCTCACAGACTGATTCAAGAGGTTGGACTTTGCTCAAGAAACTGTGTCTGGATTTAAGGGGGTTGGCAGCAGGTCTCTGTCCTGACATAGGGTGCTTCACATTAGATACTTTGCAGCTACGCTCTTGCATGCTCGCTACACTACTGGTGGAACAATTCCTGCTAGGATGTATAAGTTCTCCGTTGAGGTTATTGCGTGAGCATACTTTACTCTTCGTCTTCTTTATGTGGGTCTTATATGAGAGAGTGCGGTCCAACTCCTAGGTAGACAGGGTTATCGCAGTGCTCCGGGGGATTTGCACTTAGGTGGTTTTCCTCGTGGTAAGGAGTGAGTTCATCCGAAGCTTTGGAGAGTCTCTCTTCAACAACTGTGAAGTCTGCATCTAATTTCAAGATCATCTGCATAGATAAAACGACAGGTTCCTGCACACCTAGGTTGGACGTTGGTATAGATTTTGAACGGGAGAGGCGCGAGCACACTCCCTTGTGGTAGTACATTCTTGAGCCTACTTCATAGGCTCTCTTTTCGCTCCTAGCAGGAACACAGAAGATCCTGTTTGCAAGCTACCAAACCGCTATATGGTAGCATAGTTTTCAAGAGGACTAGAGTGGCAAATACTTGTAATGAGAACTTTGGGAGTCGGTCAATAGTTAGAGGTTAATGGCTGAATATTTTTAGCTTCGAGTGCATTGGCCAAAAATCAATGCACGCGCGCTCAGTTTGACGACGAATAATGGCACAAGCCCCTCAGGGGGTAGACGTTTCATATAGAAGTCCCATTGATGCAAATGAGGTATTGCCATTCATTCCGTCAAGCGCTACTGCACAACGTCATACAGCACATGACGGAATCAATTGTAATACCTCATTTGCATCAATGGGACTTCTATATGAAACGTCTACCCCGCAGGGGCGCGTGCCATTATGAGTCTGACCCCGACATGTTTACTCAACTGTGACGCAGTTGATGTTTCCTTAATCTGCATATTTTCGACTATGTATGCTGAAAAAATTAATGAATTTGGTGAAGAAATGACGTATATCGCAAGCCATAAAGGCCGTAACGTATTGCCGCAACGCGTTGCGACATTTCGGCAACGCGTTGCGAGAAAGTAGCAACGCGTTGCGGCGTCGGCCAATTAGAATGACGAATTTCTGTGACGTCTTTCCAAAATTAGACCCACAACGCGTTGCAAAGTATCTAGCAACGCATTGTGGAAACTCACAACGCGTTGCAAGCCTTCACAACGCGTTGCGAGCTTCACAATGCGTTGAAACCTTCACAACGCGTTGCCGAAATGTCGCAACGCGTTGTGAAGGCAATAAGGGTCATAACGTATCGCCGCAACGTGTTGTGAGAAAGTAGCAACGCGTTGCGACATTTCGGCAACGCGTTGCGACATTTCGGCAACGCGTTGCGGCATCGGCCAATCAAAATTACGAATTTCTGTGACGTATTTCAAAAAATAGATCCACAACGCGTTGCGGCAATACGTTATGACCCTTATAACCTTCACAACGCGTTGCAAGCCTTTACAACGCGTTTGAGCTTCACAACGCGTTATGAAGGCAATAAGGGTCATAACGTATTGCTGCAACGCGTTGTGAAGTTTGCAACGCGTTGTGAAGGTCGCAACGCGTTTTGAGATATATATTTTTGAAATACGTCACAGAAATTCATGATTTTGATTGGCCGACACCGCAACGCGTTGCCGAAATGTCGCAACGCGTTGTGACTTTCTCACAACGCGTTGCGGCAATACGTTATGACCCTTATGGTTTGTGGTTCTTTCGCAACGCGTTGTGAAGGCAATAAGGGTCATAACGTATTGCTGCAACGCGTTGTGAAGTTTGCAACGCGTTGTAAAGGTCGCAACGCGTTTTGAGATATATATTTTTGAAATACGTCACAGAAATTCATGATTTTGATTGGCCGACACCGCAACGCGTTGCCGAAATGTCGCAACGCGTTGTGACTTTCTCGCAACGTGTTGCGGCAATACGTTATGGCCTTTATGGCTTGCGATAGACGTAGATACTAGATATGAAAGATTTTCTCGGCTGTACCCCATTCCAATGGGATTTACACAGTTAATTTGGTTTTCAGTTCTATTATTTTGTCTGAATGTGGTGACAACTCTTTCTGGATCAGTTGCGAAAATTTGTGTAAATATGCAGATCATGAAAACATCAACTGCGTCACAGTTGAGTAAACAGGTAAGGGTAACATTTTGTGTTTTTTCATGCACAATTTTTTTTATCTGTATATATCTTCTTTCTATTTCAGCCATAACACGCAAACACATATCTCAAATGTACTATGTTGGTGAAGTGGAAAAGGAACTGAGGCGTCTTCATTTATCAACTCACACTTTCTCCGACACAGACCTTTCACCAACCATGGATTTCATTGACCACCGACGAATGCAATCAATATATCGTCATGAATGTACAAGCAACTGTATAGCTAGGGGTAAATATTGCCGTCACCGTAAAAAGTGTTTTTACTTTATGTGATAAATTAGTCTAATGATTCTCATTTTCACACCTTTTGCCAGTTTTAATTTTATGATTAAAAGTCTTACGGATGTATATTTTCATTGAATACTTTGTATTTCATGCGCTTCATCGCATACGAGCTATATTACCATTGCGTTTTCATTCATCTCAAAATGTTTAACGATACACCCTTTAAATTGTTTCCAAAATGGGTTTACCCTATTATGAGTCGTCCATGCACCGAATAAAAGGAGGTTAACTGAAACCAAAATAACGCCCTTTGCCTATGTAAGTTATGTTTTTATTTGATGTGACAAATAAAGTGTAGCGTAAAAGAAAAATGAATAATAGGTAGTCATTTGTCTTTTCACACTACTTTATTGCCATTAATGCGACTATATACTTGACCAATTACACTGAATAAATGGTTCCTTTGTATCCCTGTAATAAAACCTGAGGCTGATGTGTTAGGAAGATGGAGATGGGGTGCTGGTAAGGGGAAGATGGAGTGCTTGGAAGGCATGTTGTGTTGGGAAGGAGATGGGCGTTGGTAAAGGAGGAGGTGGGTCTTGGGAAGGAAGAGAGGGAGGGTTGGGAAGGATGAGATGGGTGTTGTGAAGGGTTGATGGTGTGTTGGGAAGGTGATGTTGGGAATGGGAGATTGGTGTTGGGATGGGAGATGGGGATGTTGGGGAGGGTAGATGAAGTGTTAAGAAGGTGACGCTGGGTTGCTGTGAAGAGGAGATGGGTGTTGGGAAGGGGAGATTGGTGTTTGGAAGTGCGGGATGGGTAGTATGAAGTGTAGATTGGGTGTTGGGAATGGATATGGTGATGTTGCGAAGTGGTAAGATGGGATGTTGGGAAGGAGGTAAATTTAATGGGATGTTGCATGGGGAGAGGAAAGATTGGTGGTAAGGGGTAACGGGAAGCTGGGGAGGCAGGAGTTGGGATGTTTGGGAAGGGGAGATATGACGTTGAGAATGGGTAGAGGGAAGGTATGAAAAGGGAAATACAGGACGTTGGGAGGGAGAAGATGTGATCTTGGGATGGTGAAATATGGGATGTTGTGAAGGGGAAGATGGGATGTTGGGAAGGTAAAAGATGGGATTTTGAGAAGGGGAAAGATGTGGAGTTGGGAAGAAGGGGTGTTGGGAAGATGAGGCTTTGGTAAGGGAGAAGATGGGCTGTAAATAAAAGGAAGGGGAAAGGTGGAGTGCTTGGAAGGGGAAGATGGGATGTTGTGAAGGGGTTGATGGGGTATTGGGAAGGGGAGATGGTTTGTTGGGGTGCAGTTGGGTCAGCGCTCGCCTCATAAGCAGTATAGTTCTGGGTTCGAGCCCCGCTGTCGTCAATTTGTTGTGCACTTGGGCAAGGGCACTTTACCTCGCTTGCCTCTCTCCACCATGAGTATAAATGGGTACCGGTGTAGAAGTAACCATTGTCCGGCGTACTCATAGTCCGGGAACAATGGTGAACAATAGGGCAATCGATTCAGTTGACTCTTTACGCAATATTAGTTTTACGCTTTATTCCGTTATCGTCTATGGAGCCCCGGACTATGGCTCCCACCGGACTATATCTGCTTTAACAGGGGCATATGCTGGGAATGCAAAACAGACTCGCTGTGAGGAAGGAGTGGCGACCCCCCCACACACACACACACACAAAGCAACATTATACGAGGGAGTCTGCCACAAACGCCAAAGACAGAGAGATGGGCAATCCACCGGGCGCACCATTTTGCATTGAATTTGAATTTCCTCTCATAATAGTTTCCACGATCCACTCGTCCTGTTCATTCTGTATTTTCATACAACTTGATGGGCCGAACCACGTATTATGCAAATCCGCATTGTCGGTTACGTTTTATTTTGTGCTTGTGCATGTACAAAGGTCACGCCTAATGAAGAAATATTGATCTAGTCATATTACGTCATTGCGTTACGTCCTTATTGGTCATTATCGGCTATAATTAATTGTCGCCCTATTTGAAAAAAAAAACCTGCGAAGAAACTAGCCAAGACAGACGATTCGCTAAAAAGAAATTCGTCTGCATGTGCATTGTCACTCGTCTTTTCAATTGCGCTACCGAATAACAATGAAAACCACAGCAGCAGCTGCAGCACTGCACTGGCATCATTTGGTTGTGTGATTCTTTCTGCCCAGTTTGGACGATATTTAGTGGCATGATTATAGGCTACGATTATAGTTCACTGGTAAAAAAAATCAAGCGAATCTTCTTGGTCGAGACTAGTGATGGGATAGGTGTAGTTTAGTATTATATTTAAATACTTCACTAATTAACTTCATGTGTTTCATCGATTAAAGACACTATCAGTGATTTGCTAAATCAGAACATCGAAAAAATCGTCAAAAATCAGATTTTTGTATGTCTGTAACAAGTACAGGTATCCTACCATACCCTACAAATGATAGCACCAGAAGCAACCTAATAAGGACAAAATCTGATATTTTACTCAACTTCAACACGTAATTCAATGGAGATTTGTATCTTTGAACACTGCCGTTTTCTTCCTTTTCTGTCAATTCTTCAGTTGGAAAAAGTAAGTTATGAGAATTCTACAGTCTTATTCTTCACTTGTAAAGCTATTCCTGCAAATTTAAAAGTACTTTGACTCTTTCGGATAAATCACTGATAGTGTCTTTAAGCAAAAGTCTTTTCCAAAGTAAGACACACGCAGTTATTTGAAGATCTCATATTACATATTTATACGATTTTAATTTGTATATTTAACAGGTTGCCAGAAACTTCACATCTTCGACGGAATATGGAAAATCGTGTTCACAGTTTGTGCTATGCGTACACAGGTAGGCTTAGCATGGGATGTTGGGAAGGTAAAAGATGGGATTTTGAGAAGGGGAAAGATGTGGAGTTGGGAAGAAGGGGTGTTGGGAAGATGAGGCTTTGGTAAGGGAGAAGATGGGCTGTAAATAAAAGGAAGGGGAAAGGTGGAGTGCTTGGAAGGGGAAGATGGGATGTTGTGAAGGGGTTGATGGGGTATTGGGAAGGGGAGATGGTTTGTTGGGGTGCAGTTGGGTCAGCGCTCGCCTCATAAGCAGTATAGTTCTGGGTTCGAGCCCCGCTGTCGTCAATTTGTTGTGCACTTGGGCAAGGGCACTTTACCTCGCTTGCCTCTCTCCACCATGAGTATAAATGGGTACCGGTGTAGAAGTAACCATTGTCCGGCGTACTCATAGTCCGGGAACAATGGTGAACAATAGGGCAATCGATTCAGTTGACTCTTTACGCAATATTAGTTTTACGCTTTATTCCGTTATCGTCTATGGAGCCCCGGACTATGGCTCCCACCGGACTATATCTGCTTTAACAGGGGCATATGCTGGGAATGCAAAACAGACTCGCTGTGAGGAAGGAGTGGCGACCCCCCCACACACACACACACACAAAGCAACATTATACGAGGGAGTCTGCCACAAACGCCAAAGACAGAGAGATGGGCAATCCACCGGGCGCACCATTTTGCATTGAATTTGAATTTCCTCTCATAATAGTTTCCACGATCCACTCGTCCTGTTCATTCTGTATTTTCATACAACTTGATGGGCCGAACCACGTATTATGCAAATCCGCATTGTCGGTTACGTTTTATTTTGTGCTTGTGCATGTACAAAGGTCACGCCTAATGAAGAAATATTGATCTAGTCATATTACGTCATTGCGTTACGTCCTTATTGGTCATTATCGGCTATAATTAATTGTCGCCCTATTTGAAAAAAAAAACCTGCGAAGAAACTAGCCAAGACAGACGATTCGCTAAAAAGAAATTCGTCTGCATGTGCATTGTCACTCGTCTTTTCAATTGCGCTACCGAATAACAATGAAAACCACAGCAGCAGCTGCAGCACTGCACTGGCATCATTTGGTTGTGTGATTCTTTCTGCCCAGTTTGGACGATATTTAGTGGCATGATTATAGGCTACGATTATAGTTCACTGGTAAAAAAAATCAAGCGAATCTTCTTGGTCGAGACTAGTGATGGGATAGGTGTAGTTTAGTATTATATTTAAATACTTCACTAATTAACTTCATGTGTTTCATCGATTAAAGACACTATCAGTGATTTGCTAAATCAGAACATCGAAAAAATCGTCAAAAATCAGATTTTTGTATGTCTGTAACAAGTACAGGTATCCTACCATACCCTACAAATGATAGCACCAGAAGCAACCTAATAAGGACAAAATCTGATATTTTACTCAACTTCAACACGTAATTCAATGGAGATTTGTATCTTTGAACACTGCCGTTTTCTTCCTTTTCTGTCAATTCTTCAGTTGGAAAAAGTAAGTTATGAGAATTCTACAGTCTTATTCTTCACTTGTAAAGCTATTCCTGCAAATTTAAAAGTACTTTGACTCTTTCGGATAAATCACTGATAGTGTCTTTAAGCAAAAGTCTTTTCCAAAGTAAGACACACGCAGTTATTTGAAGATCTCATATTACATATTTATACGATTTTAATTTGTATATTTAACAGGTTGCCAGAAACTTCACATCTTCGACGGAATATGGAAAATCGTGTTCACAGTTTGTGCTATGCGTACACAGGTAGGCTTAGCATGCGTATTTCTGTGCCGTCCGCAAGAGGGCACACATTGATTGCTTTGACAGTGTGTGTGTGTGTGTATGTGTGTGTACTTACTAGAGATACATTGTGGGATTATTTTCAAGTCTAAAGAGACATTTTGGGAGTATTTTACATTGTGGGGGTACTTTTCTTACATTGTGGAGTTATTTTTACTAGAGTTACTATGTTACTTTTTTGTCCTATACCGGAATAAACCGTAATCTAGTATTGATGTTTATTCCGTAAAAGAGTAGAAAAGAGGAGTTTTCTATTTAGTAACGATTTAGGGCCTGCGGCGCAATCCGCTTGGCTAAGAAAATAGTAGTTTAGTAGACAAGAAAAAGGGGTCTTTTTTAGTAAAATTGTCTAAAAAAAATGGTCCTTTTAAGAGATAAATTTCAAAACTACCTAGTTTGAAATTTACCTATATAGTTTTTGGAAATAGTGTTTTTTTTTGAAATGTTGAAAAGTGACTTTTAAAGAGATTTTTTTAATAATACTCCACAATGTAGCTCTTGTCAGACTGTGTGGTGTGTGATTGGTGTGTAAGGTATGGTGTGTGTGTATTGTGTACTGTTTTGTGTTTCTTTGACCCACAGTTAAGCATGAATATAATTGCCTGTCTATTACGACTACATTCCAAATTTTGGCTATTAGTCACAATTTAAAAGAATGTAAAAATAAGCCTCATAGATTTTTAGAGGAGGGCGCCCTCAATTTTAAAGAACTGTGTTTTTACATATACATAATACCTTTGCATTTTATAAGTATAGCTCAAAACGAATTCCTTCATATTAAAAATTTCCACTTTATTATATAATTCGGTGTAGACGTTTTAATAGTGCGCCGGAATCATGGTCCATCTACACCGGTAATTAGGCACTTAAATCAGTGGTCTCTTCACGCAACATTTGTTTCACGCTTTATTCCGTTGTCGTCTATGGAGTCCGAACTACGGCTCCCGGCGAACTATATTTTTTTACACCGTTGTAGCCGGACTATGAACGGCGGACAATAATTACTTCTACACAGGCTCCAATTTCTTTTAGGCCTACACATTATCCGGTGTCACTGTTATTCTATACATAATGTTTACTGCATGACAACGAAAAATCAGAGACGCTTTGGAATTGTGCATTTTAGGGTTTTTTTTTTTAATATTTCCAATTAGCACAAACAATTATATTGCAAAATGTACACAGTAAGCTTCCTACTCATGGTGTAACTCAGAGCTTAGGCTACTCCATGTTTACTCTTAGCTCTACTGCAAGGGTACCCCCCCCCCTTGATGCATTATTGATGCAGTACCTACAACTTAGTACCTGTGAAGTACACAAGCCACTGGGTGGATAACAGCTATGTTTACTTAGCAGTACCCATCCTATAGTGCACTCTGCAGTTGACTAGGTGACTGACAGGTACCCATGTACAGGGTGTCCCAGAATGATTAGTACCCATCGATACCCAAAATGTTTTATTTTTTTTTTTTTTTTTTTTTTTTTTTTTATATAATTCGGTGTAGACGTTTTAATAGTACGCCGGAATCATGGTCCATCTACACCGGTAATTAGGCACTTGAATCAGTGGTCTCTTCACGCAACATTTGTTTCACGCTTTATTCCGTTGTCGTCTATGGAGTCCGAACTACGGCTCCCGGCGAACTATATTTTTTTACACCGTTGTAGCCGGACTATGGACGGCGGACAATAATTACTTCTACACAGGCTCCAATTTCTTTTAGGCCTACACATTATCCGGTGTCACTGTTATTCTATACATAATGTTTACTGCATGACAACGAAAAATCAGAGACGCTTTGGAATTGTGCATTTTAGGTGTCTTTTTTTTAATATTTCCAATTAGCACAAACAATTCTATTGCATAAATGTACACAGTAAGCTTCCTACTCATGGTGTAACTCAGAGCTTAGGCTACTCCATGTTTACTCTTAGCTCTACTGCAAGGGTACCCCCTTGATGCATTATGTGCGGACCTACAACTTAGTACCTGTGAAGTACACAAGCCAATGGGTGGAGAAACAGATATGTTAATTAGCAGTACCCCCTTCCTATAGTGCACTCTGCAGTTGACTAGGTGACTGACAGGTAGGGCGGGTACCCCATGTAAGCCACCCGTAAGTGAGTACCTCTGCCGCTACTCCATGGCAGTACCTTCACAGGTACTCCCTACCGGCTGCCTAGTAGGCAGCACTTGGACCATAGGGGTGCCAAACATTGCATTGTTGTTTACTACTTTCTGATCATTTTCAAGCTTAGTAACATCTATATTTGTATTCGGCATCATCAGAAACCCCTGTATGTGACATTTTTTTGGAAAACATATAACATATGTGACAAAAATGTTAAATAATGGATAAAATTACTGAAATAATCACACAGAGCTCAAAGTTCATTTGCATGAGAGTACCCATGCATGTACTCCCGCATGGGCTGACGAGTGGTTAAGCTCCTGTGTGTGTACCTAGTTGGATGATTACACCCACTTTTGCGGCCGGCGATGTGGTACCCATTGCGAGTGGTAACTCCGTGGCTACTTAACAGGTACTTCAAAGGTACTCCCGATCCCATGAAGAAATTGGCTATGTATGAGTCAGCTTTTAATACACTACATGTGCATTCACAATATTGTACATTGCAGCATCTTACAGGCAGCTCTCATCTGCTTTTACAGCCTCAGGTCTGCTACCCGCTAGGAAAGCAATTTTTCGCCTTTGGACCTAAATGCACTATAGATGATCATCTATCATTTCTTACTCAACTATAGCTTAGCCTTACTGGCTTAATTGTTGGTAAAATGTTGTGGGGCATTATATATGAGGACTCTTAATCGTATTTCGTTCGTGTAACGTAATTGTGTCTCAGCACCCCTTTTTATTTTTCGAACCGTCGGCAACAAAATTCGTCTTGGTAACTCCCCTGATTGTGACACACGCTTACAGATGTACATGGTAAGCGGCAGGGGGTCCAGCTACTCTCCAGGGGGACGATCAACTAAAAATGGAAGTTGACATATTGTCGTGCACATTTAATAGAAGCAATTGCAAATTGATAGAAACAATTTAATTTTTTAATAGTTCATTTCATATTGCTTATATGTTTGAACGTCTTACATCTAGTTGATGGTTTAGGATTTGTTTGAATTAATCACATAAAAAGTGTTTATGAAGAGTTCATATATCCAATTGTGCGGGGTGTGTGCCACCCCACACCCCACATCAGCCCACCCCCACCCCCACCCCCATGCCGCGCAAAGTGGGTAACCCCTGCTATGTTAACTCTCCATAACACATTTTCTATTGCAAGAAACGGGAAAGATCCATAACTGTAGTTATACATGTATACATTGATATTCCGGTGCTTTCAAGGTTCTGTTATATGATATTGCTTGGTAAAAAAAACAAAAACAATTGAGACCAATCACTAACGAACTTTTTTTAGATGTATCCGATAATATACAAGCATGTTGTGAACCATTTGTATCCGCTTTTGATTGAAACCGCAACCTTCGAAAACACTTAGAACAGTATGACTAATTTAACTTTACAACCTCCTTCCCCTTACTTCCATCAACCATGCAACGAGGAAACTGAAACACAATTTTCTTGCATTGATTCTATCAGCATTACATCACAAGAGGGGCCAGTTGTTACTCTTGTAAGAAGAACAGTCACAAAAGTGTACTAGTACCTGCGTTAACTTGTCTATCTGTAATTCTGTGTGATGGTCTACCCATCTATCAATTTATTCCTCTAATTATATGTTGCTGTACCTCCATTTTAGAATGTAGTAAATGGCTTTCCTCTAGTGAATTACCCTGACGTTTGTGTAAATCAGCCTTTGCATGGTGAAGCATTCTGTCAAGAACATAAAGCTAGTATGGAAGCTCAAGACATACCTACCCATTTGCGTGAATTTCTGGCTTACTGTGGTGTCAAGAAGGCAGATGGAGGTAAATACTTCTTGGGGCAATTCGAATTTTATTTTAAGCATTCACGTCTTATGCACCTCTTCAAGGGGATGTTAAGGCATGAAGTAGTCAAATGTCCATTTTTTAGTTTGTTTTTTTTCATATTTAATGGCATTAACATTTCTTCTTTCCATATATTTTAACAGAATCTAAATATATATTAATTTTTTGCCTCATATTTTGTTCATTTTACTTTTACTATGTTATGCATTTTTGACCAAAACAAAATCACATGGGCGCAACTGCAGAGGGGCTGGTAAGTTCGCGTATTCCGCAATACGCGTCTGTGCCATGCGGCACGCACGAGCAAAAGTTGGAAGTAATGAGCGAATTAGGAACGCCTTGATGCGTTGATTCGCTGACTCATACCCATGGTATATATGGCGGCCCACGTTAGTTGCTTAACCAAAAAAATAATTTCGCGATTGAGCCTCATAAATTGAGGATTTTGATCATAAAGAACCCAGATGAAGCAATTCACCTGGGGCAGAGCAGTGGGTGAGATAAAGATGAACGCTGAATTCATGCCTAACACCCTTAAAGTACACATTTCGTCGCACTTAAGGATTTTAAGGTCAATATCTCGTTTTGGCATCGTTCCAAGGACCAAATCAATCTGTCGCCTCAATAATTTTGGCAATATCCGCTTTTTTGGCATCGTTCCAAATACCAACTCAGCCCAAATTAGTTATTTTTGTAATTCCCTTAAATATTATGCTTGAAAAACAATGAAAAACAAAGTAATGTAGCGCTTTACAAACAATACGAAACATAGAAAAGCGTCTTTCTCTGTTTGATTCCTATACACTCCGATCCACCATAACAGTTGACAAAATGCCCGATTTTCACAAAATAAGATAAAATACTCCTGACAGTTGTGAGAAGTCAGAAATTTATAAACCCACAAGATCATATTTTATGATGAATATGAATTATAAAATGCATTCCAATTTGACCCTGCATATTACTTTTAAAATATTGTTGTGGAAAGTTTGAAGCCGGTGGCTCATATTTTTTTTTACAAAGCTTTGTTTAAAGTTTTAACCTACTATTGTTTCGCGAGGCAAAAATGTCCCTAACCGCTTTACGGGCAAACAATTGATGAGAATCTCAAATAACGGCTTATTTCCAGCCTAAAACATAAAAATCCAAAGTTGCATCTTTCCAGAAAGGAATAATTTGACCAAGGAAAACTACGCATGCTTCTCTCTCCTTCATCGTTACTGATTCGAATCATGTCAAAACACGTCTGCAGCGTTTAGCGCGTTCAATAACATTCGTGCGCGAAAAAGGGGGTCGCTGCGTCAATGACTAATTTGGGTCTTTGCGCTACGCATGCACTGTTAAAACACGCATTGTTTCAATACCGCCCCACAAAACGTGGAATTATGAACTGGTTAACAATATCCGGTGTGATTTAAGATAAATATCCGCTTCAAAATTCAGCATTTATTGGGGTTAAGCGTTCAAAATTTAAAAAGGGTTCTCTTAATTATATTCTTTAGTTCAAATCTTTTAAGGGGTTAATTTTTTTTTCGAGTATTTGTTAATGGGGAAATCATTACCCGTCCAGGATTGCAAATATCGGACTATTATAGGTTTAACGGTTATTGCATTACGGTACGGTTAGGGGGGTTTTTCAATGATTAAAAAGAGTTTTATTGTGTTAGGTTTTTAGCTCTATAGTTATCAGGTTTATGTGCCTATATTTTATAATTAAAGTGCGAATTCGAAAGCAGGGTTTAAATAACATAGGCCTATATTTACATTTATTTTGCATTTTTTGTAGCAGTTGTGAACACGTCCGAACTCCCTGTGCGGTTTCAAAATAAAGAATGAACGCTAAAGTTACAGTAATATAGGCCTATACAAGCACTAGCTTTCGATATCCCTGCAAGACTATAATAATATTAAACATTGATATTTGGGGATTGGGATTTTTTTGTTCATCAGGTAAAAATATAACAACTGTAATTACGGTATTATTTTCAACGTAAACGTCGAAATATCCTATATCTATTACTTGCAAAGCTATTGATGTATAAGTTTTATATGTGTCTTTTATGTATTCCCACAATTATTAGCACATGCACAGATTTAACAAAGGCAAAGTTATAAATGGATACTAGGCCTAACGGTGTCTTGGCTAGGCTAAATTTCCCTTTCGTCCATATAGACATGATAGAGTCGACATGGTCAGGGAATATCAGTTAATTATACCAGTGACATGTTCAGATGCAGAATTAAGCGCATTTTCGTCGCTACATGATCGGAGGTTGTGTACTCTAAAAGCATATCGTTTGATGTTTTAGCCATTAAACTGAAACTTTTGAGTTTTTGAATATGAAGAAAAGTAGTAACTTAAAATTGAGTGACGAATTACTTGATAAACATGCTTAAAAGCGGGCCTTGTTGGCTTAAAATCAGATCAAAGATGGATAGGCCCCGGGGGTTTCACTTTGGTTTGTTGTAGCGATGTGCGGGCCGGAATGTGCCACTATAACCCGAAAAAAACATACTTAAATTAAACAGATTTGCTACACCATATTAGGGCAACTTTACGTTGTTGAACTATTTGACATTAACTTAGGGCTACCCTTTTAAAACTGTGCTAATGGAAAATGACAGCTTGGCGATTAATGAATAGTTCCCATATCTGGGGGAAGGATTTTTAAGTAATTTAACGATGTACAAAAGATACATAGACTCGGAAGACCGGATTTTAGTCTAAACATCCTTTGATGGGGGTTTTGGAGCGAAAGCCTCATAAGCTATAAATTAACTGTATCAAATTTTATTTTGAACGCATTCCGACAGCGCGATTTTCACACTTTTGGTTTGCATTCTTTATACCTGATTGACCACTGGAAAATACATTGTATTATAGAAAATAGGCCTACACCCGGCCGTTTCATATAACAAATTTCCAAGAAAAGCGGCTGAAAAATGATATCTTTCTCGGCCGACATTCCGCGTACCCCTTTCCGCTAACAATCCCTCAGGGGTATAGCCTATGTCATAGTTTTTAACTCTTTTGACTCTGTCCATTCTGTTACGTTCGTGTAGGTCAATTTCTTTGTCCCCTATCCTGTATTTCCAGACCAAATTCCAATAAAATAAAATCTGTACGTTGTAACACACATAGTCAATGCCTTTAGAAATGACCCCTATAAATGTTTTTGTCCTTTGGAAGACATCTAAAACCCAACCAGGTCTAACTTATTTTCGACTAATTTCAAGTATTTTTATGTGTTTCTTGAATATGCTTTATATGATTTTTTGTTTTTTCCTTTTTAAGACAATAATGGCAGAGTAATTTTTAACGGCGATCCCGTGACGGCGACTCTATACCCCGTGTTGCTCAAAGCGCCAAGCCTCGGGGCTCAAAGATATAAGGAAGTAGTCCATACCAACCAAATTTCATTTAATTTTAGAAAAGTTAAAAAAAAAAAAAAAAAAAGAAATGTTTCAAATGTACCACAAAGACTCGATTTGGAAGAAAATGGATGCTTTTCTTGAATAGAAATGGTCAAAAAAGATCCTTTTCAGAAATTCTGCACCCTCGCAAATTAATAGCGACACGGGCCGTCTCATTTCAAGATCGGCCGCGAACCATTTCCTTCAATCTGAAGGGTTTATGGGATTTCTGCAACCTCTCTATGCCCCTACATATAATGTTACATATTCGAAACATTTTAGTAAATATCCATTAATTTTGAGTTTAATAGGCCATAGTCCCGCTGCCCAGAAAGTGTGTACCCTTATGGCTTCCGCTTCAAAATTGTCATTCATATTTTAACATAACCACTGGGTTTCCATGTTATTTTTTCTCCGAAGAAGAGGGTTGTGTTGATGTTATCATAATAGATTTTTTTGTTATGTTGATTATTATTTTAGAATAGGCCCTATCCAAATAACGAGTTCAAGATCAGAGGCGAGGCGGCTGGAGATGCGCATATATATGAAGCCCGATGCCATTAAGCCATTGAAACGTTGCGCGAGGCAAAATATCTACCGGGTTAGGTTCATTAAACTTTCAGGGTAGCAGTATATAGGTAAGATCTTACTTTGTGCCAAATATCAGAGATGGGCACCCAGCCGTTTTTAAAAAGGGGACTACTTTTCGTGGTTGAAACTTCGATCACGATGACCATTTTTCTAAAAATAACGTGTCACAAAACAACGCGATTTCACTTTGAAATCGGTCTTGAAAGTATTATATTTTTAATTTATATAGAAGGGTAAAATTCAGAACTGTTTGCAGAAGAAATATCAAAGCTACTACCACACATGAGTCTACAAAGTTAAGAAAAAGCATTCAGTTTTAAATAGCATAACGTGAAAATAACAGGATAATTCTATGCTCACTAAATGCGAGGGTTGGAACTCGCGCAATGTGCGTCTTTCCCTTATGGTGTAAAGGTCATACGGCAACGGCTTTCCGTGCTGGTCATCGGAATTGAATTTAATAAATTTGAGCCTTATTGTTCAGAATTTACACATAAAACTTGTGAATAATATTTAACATTGCGCACATTTGGCATACAAAATTTTGTGTGTATTACAAAATGTACTACTTTGTATTTTGATTCAAGTCCATATATTTGTGTTGTAGACACAATCACAATGGAGTTTAATCCTGAAGAGTTCATAGGGCAAATAACTTGGGAGAAGTTTGATAACCTGAGTTAATGAAACTAGCCAAGCATTTAGGACTTGAGGCAAAACATGCTATGAGAAAACAAGTCGTCAAAAATAATTTGATTTAAAAATTTGTCCAGGAAGATGTTTGGGATAGTTCATATTTGGATAGGATAGAAGAGGTTCTGGAACAGGGCACAAGTGATGCAGTCAAGTTAAAAGAACTTGAAATGCAAATGCAATTGGAAAAAAAAATTGCAAATGCAGTTAGAGAAAGAAAAATTGCAAATGCAACAAAAAGAAAAGGAATTGGAAATAAAAATGAAATGGGACAAAAAAGAGATTGAATTGCAAATTGAAAAGGAAAAGGAATTGGAAAAGGAAAAATTGCAGAATGAGATGAAACAAAAAAGCTTGAAGCTCAGTTAGAGTTAGAAAAATTGAAACAACAGGCTAGCTCATCAGACTCTTCCAAGCCCTCTGGTTTTGATGCGGCGAAAAATATTCGCCTGGTTCCAAAATTTCAGGAACAAGAAGTAGACAAATACTTCTTACACTTTGATGAAAATTGCCAATAGCTTGAAATGGCCCAAGGACGTCATGACATGTTGCAAACAGTCAGTGTTCATTGGTAAAGCCCGAGAAATATATTCGGCCATGTCATTAGACACATGTAGTGGTTATGACGAGGTTAAGCAGGCAGTGCTCAAAGCATATGAATTGGTGCCAGAGGCATATAGACAACAATTCAGGTCTTGTCTGAAAGAGGATGACCAGACCCATGTTGAATTTGCCCGTGTAAAGGAACAAATGCTTGATCGCTGGCTTCTCTCAAAAGAAATCGGGCAAAATTTTGGTCAACTTAGGGAGTTGATGTTAGTTGAAGAGTTCAAACAGTGTCTACATCCAGATATCAAGACACACCTGGATGAAAACAAAATTGACAGTTTGCGTGAATCAGCCGTGAAGGCTGACGACTATGCTTTGACACATAAGCCTCAGTAAAACTTTTAGGCCTAGCCAAGAATTTACTAGGTACAACAAATACAACAATAAGTCGGGTTTTAACAAAGCATCTCATGGTAGCACACAGGCATGAACAGGGGAAAATCCAAACAGGTTCCCATGAAAAGGGGAGCAAAGAAAGTGATGCTCAGTTCACATGCTATCACTGTAAAAAGCCAGGACATACAAAGTCAAGGTGTTGGGAGATACAAAAGTGAGTCAAACCAATAGGTTGTGCAGTTACTTTGAGGTCAAAAGTTCATTCTTCTGTTCAGAAACAAGAAGTTCCACAAAAGGGAATTGACTCATAAAAAGTAAGGGATGACTTTAAGCCTTTTGTTTTGGAGGGATTTGTGTACTTTTTTTTTTTTTTTTTTTTCAGGTGATAGTTTAGATCAAAACCATTAGAATCATGCGGGACACGTGCTGCGCACATTCTATGATATTGTAAAATGCACTTCTATATGATATTGAGAGTTCCACAGGAACTAGTGCATTGATTCAGGGGATAGGTATGGATTGTATTAGTGTCCCTCTTCACAAAATGAATTTGAAATCAGACTTGGTTTTTGGAACTGTCACAATTGGTGTTAGACAAGAACTTACAGTTAAAGGGGTATCCATGTTGTTAGGGAATGGTTTGGCAGGGGGAAAGTACTCCCAGATCCCATAGTTTCCCAGGTGCCCTGTACAGTGGATAAATTTGATGAAGGAACTGAAATTTTCCCAGCATGTGCAGTAACTAGGTCAATGACCAGAAAAGCCTCACAGGAAAACAGTGAGAAGGTGATGAGTCAAAATACTCATACATATAGGAAGAGCGTCGATGATGACTTGGTCCCAATTTAGAGGATACTTTTCTCTCAAAGTTAGAGGAATTTTGAGGTCATCTTCCCTCTTCAGGGGAGACTAAATTCCCAAGTGAAAATCCAGCCTCTGAGCACAAACAAAGTGACAAGCTGGTAAACAATGAAAATCCAGCCGCTGAGTATGATAGAGTTAGGAACTGTGAAGGAAACACTTTAAGCCATGACAAGCTAGTAAATGAGCAACAGAGTGACCCAGCACTTAGGAAATTAGGTGAGAGGGCATTGACGCAACAGGAAGCCGAGCAAATTCCTGTATGTTTATATTCAAGAAAAATGGTGTCCTCATGAGAAAATGGCGGCCACCCGATGCACTTGTAGATGAGGAATGGAAGGTTGCGCATCAAAATGTAGTGCCAAAGGTATACCATAGGGAAGTGGCAGGCATAGCCCATGATAGTCCCATGGCAGTACACTTATATATGGGGAAATACTTTGAAATACCGTTAAATACTGATAAATACCGTGAAATACTTGGATTATTTGGTCGATACCCGGGAAATACTGTAGGATGCAAGTACATTTTGAAGACCTCATGTGGGTCTAACCTCAAATAGCTATAGTTATAAAAGTTGTGGTAATAATCTGTGTATGTTTGAAGGCTTTAATTTAAATTCAACTCCACTCCACAAACTGATTATAATAAACTACCAACAAGTATAGTTTTAAAGGCACTATTCGTGATTTGCTAACTTAAGCAGAAAATAAAAAACATAATCAAAACACAGATGTTTGCATGTCTATAAAAGGTATAGGTATCCTAACGTCCCCTACAAGTATTAGAACCAAAAAACCAAAAAACAAAAAAAATCAGCCTAATAATGACAAAAGCAGTTATTTTAGTCATAACTGTCCATACAGACACTTCTACAACATAACTGAATGGGGACTCGTATATTTGTTTCTGTCTGTTTTATTTTCTATCAATTTTTCAGTTGGAAAACATAACTTTTGAGAATTCTTCAGACTTATCCTTCACTTTCAAGCTATTCCTGCATTTCAAATATTTTATTGACCCTTTTTGGGTTGATCACTGATAGCGTCTTTAATTAGAAGCTATTAGATAATCAGATGAGATTACCCTGGTCGTGGGATTTTACATTATTTTGACATTTCAATATAGGTGTTTTGGTTCTTATGAAAAAGGACAAGCTATACTAGGATAAAATTAAGAAACGAATGATAGAATTTAGAATAAAAGCTGTTAGTCCTGGCTACAGGCTCGTTATACCATAATTTATATTTTTTTCAACGGTTTGTAGACCAGTTTTTCCTGCTGAATCTGAAATCGGTGGATGCCAGCCGAAAAACCTTGATCATTCTAAAAGAAACGCAAAAATTCCAAATGGCCACCAAAAAAACTAAACTCATAATGTCAATATACATTGGACTTGTAATTGTTTTGCGCTGAGTTAAGGGGGGAGGGGAAGAACTCAAAACAACCCATTGGACGAATTAAAATATGGAACATCCGAATTAATCACACGCTACATAAGGAGATTGCATATGGACCGCCATACACAAGCATCTGATATTTATCTCCTTTGTCCGTAGAAGGTTAACTTGGTATATGATAATCGCAAATGCTTTAACAATCAATAATAATTATTTAAAAAACCATTAATGATAGCTTTTAACAATTTGTTATAAATCAAATCTAATAAAACCATTCAAGATGGCTCCAAAAATGCCCAAAATCCATTACCTTAATATAGCCCAAGAACGTACCGGGGTAATGTTTTGAGTATATCACTATACTAGATTCAAAGCGTTTCATATCATAAACATACAAAGTGACTTGATATGCTGCAAAAAAAAAAAGAAAAACATTTACCTTAAAATGCCTCCAATTTCAGGATTTATTAGTAAAAAAATGCAAGGTTTAGTTTTTTACATAATTGGGAAGTTATTAGCTAGTATTAAGCCTGGTCATAACAGAAAACCCATGCAAAGTTTGATTCGGGTACGACATTTCTGAATCTCCCGCTTTTTTGCCCAACCACTGGTGAAGCCCATAGTGGTGAAGAAGGATTTAATACACCACTAAGCATTATTGTCGAGTGGTTTTTTCTTTGTTGTCCGTAAAATTTTTTATATTCGCGCATGCAACGGCTACCTCAAATATGAATATGCATGCGTGCATTATGACCCGATTGAATATGCATGCGTGGCTTTACACGATTTTAAATATAGCCGGCGTGCATTATCAGCAGGGGTAATGGCATTATCAAGCGTGCATTATTAAGGGTGATAGAGGATCATAAGGCTCTAAACGGGGCCAATTTAATCTTTTATCATTCATATATAACATTAGTGTTTTATCAACGGTGTAAGGGTGGAAAAATCTAAAAATGGGGGTCACCGACTCAGTTTTTGAGGTATGAGGTCTTCAAATAACAATCATTTTTTCGGGAAAATTTGTACAGAGCTCTATGGAAAAAACCTAAAAAGACTGCCAATTTTTCCTCATAAAAAAATAAACTTCTGAACCTTCTGACGGCCAGATTTTTTATTTTTTAAAATTATGTTTAATAGTTTTTAATTTTTTTAATTTTTTTAATTTTTTTAATAAATAGTGAAAAAAAAAGGTTTTCTTGAAAACTGTCAAAAAATGTACCCAAAAAGCAACTGTTTATAATTTTTTTCATTTTAAGTGCGGTGGTTCACTGTCCGGCGCCGGCATCTTAGCGTACCTACGCACCAAACTAGCGCCAGGTGTACAGCATCAATAAGCCACCAACAGTGATTATATAGAATTTACCGGTATCGCAGTTTTTATAATTACACTTGGGTATGAAATGTCTCCAATCCTTAAGAAATGGAACGCAATTAAAGTGGCCTAAACGTCAAAAAATAGGTAACCCAAATTAGAAAGATCTATATTAACAATGGTTCACTATTCCGGTAATTGGAACGGGTTTCTATTCCGAATTTGTGTGTAAAAGGATCCGCTTTTGCGAATATGTAAGAAGGTTCGATATTCCGAGTTTTAAAAGAAGACGCTCGCTTTGTCCAGCGATAAAAGGTCGCTATTTTCGGGAACCCATAGAGGCGATAGATAAAAGCGCAAGTTCGCCTTATTAAACATTTTTTTAATAACACAACATGATGTGAAGCGGAAACACATGTTATGAACAAGCATCAAAATTTTTACTTCCAAGGGTTTATGGTAGTTTTAAGGGTTCTAGGTTAAAGTTGCCAAACAATTTTAGATCGGGCGTCGCCACCACCAAAAACCAGAGAAAATTTTAGTCGGAAGTGACAATTTTGTTTTGTTATTAGACATTTAGAGATAGTTAGACATTATTTTATTCACACCTCACCTCATCCCATGATTATACATTAATGGACAATACAATAACGTTATCGAATTATAATGTTTAAACAATGGGAGAATTAAACAGTGTATATGCAGTCTACTATAATGAAAACACTAAGCATCCAAATTTAAAATCCTATAATAATTATATATCATGATTACGTGAGTTGTAATACAGTAAGATTGGTCAATTTAAACAACAAACGGATTATAGAAAGATATTAATAACAGTTGAAATAATAATGAGTATGGGGAAGATGTGTTTGGAGAGGCCATGAAGATCAAATGAACGTTAAGATGACCCCACCCAGTTGAAAGTGGGACTTATTGTCGGCCATCAAAGGCGGGACAAAAAACAAAAAAGAACGCGACAAAACAGGAACAGGGACGGGGGTTACAGAAGTGATTGCCAATAATGTGTATAAATCGGGGTAAAAACATAACAGTGGAGATGGCGAAGTTAATAAGTGCATATGGAAGAGTGCAGCAGAATAAACACAACGAACTGGGGCCTAAGAGAATGGTAAGAGGCCAAGATGTTGGCGGCAGCTACGTTGTACCGATTTAAAATCAGTTATCTCAGTTGGGATTTCTAAGAGTGGAAATAGAAATGTTTTCTAAAATAAATAGTGAATCGGATGCATAGCGGCTTCAAGTATCTAAATGATTCAGGTTCATTGCGGGGTCCTCTCGATTCGATATCTAAGGTTCATTATTCCGAAGGTTCGCATCATAAGCCCTCAGGTTTTTCGTGAAGAATTTTTTAAGTGTGAATGAGCTCTGAACCTAAAAAATCAACGACCATCAAGTGAAAGTGAGCTGCACTTCCTCCGAGTTCTCCTGGTTTCCGGAAATGGTGGGTTTTTAAGTGGGTAAAAAAGAAACCACTTGGTATTAATTATTAAAAACGAATTTTGTGAAAATTACATGATAAAGACCGGCAACAAGAAAGCAAACAAGAAATAATCCAAAACAAGAAATGCAAAATGCAGGAACGAATGCAAAACTTCACGAAAACGCGCGCTGCGCATCTCAAGAAAACAATCGACGCACATATAGCGAGTGCGTAAGTATTCACGCTAAAGATGCGCAGCTGTAAATAGGTGTGCGTGCAGGAAGGACCTCATCACCCTTAAAAAAATAGAATTTATTTTCGTCTACAGTCCAGTGTGGTTTGTAGTATTTACGCGAGATTTGATTGGTCCATGATAAGCCCCGCCCATAAACTATGAGACAGTCGATATCCCCCATATTTGGGCAATGATTTAGATACGTTAGCCTTTCCGGAACTATAGATGGTTTTGTTTTTATACTTCAGACATTGTCTAACATTTCTAAAGTCTGAAAGAGCAGAGAATAAGAACTGTCATAAAATAATTAGTTTAGATGAAAAAAAATGACAAAATGGAGATTATTTTGCAAAGAAACTACGAACTATTTATAAACATGGCGGATTGACTATGCGTAATGAGGCCCGATGAGATTGCTTTGATACATCCGTTATGATAGATGACTGTCTTCGAAAGATTGCTCGCTGCACTGCCATGACTGCTGCGGTGACTGCTGGAAAGTTGTGACCGAGAACTTGTGATAAACAGAAAAGTTGGTCCGCTAAAGCCCAGTACCGACATAATAATGTTGACACACACATTCGTTTTTCCTTTTAGTTGCCAATATTTATGAGGTAAGTGTTATGTAAACACGCATGACACGACGTCAGCGGTCCATGCCTGGGCCAGCCCAGGGCCATGCTTCGTCCGGAGCGATCATGGGATGACGGGTGCATAGCGGGGTGCATGGGTGAGGATCAAGATGCTGTACAGCATCGCTGTTCTCACTAAAGTCATTCGTCTACTGGTCTAAACTAAGACAAGGCCTAAGACTAAGCCTGGGATTAGGCCTGACTAACATACTATTTAGATAAACTTTTATTACAACCTACAAAATAAAATCACAAACCATGAATGTGGTCACTTTCCTGAACAGCAGCATTATGAAAGAAAAGGATTGTGCATGCCATGCCGTGCTCATGACTCTGTCTCTGTCACTGTGTCCTGACAAAATATTAACGCAAATACACCAAATTACCTTGTTTATGTATGATGTAGAGAACTTTGCTATAGTCCTATGCTTTAGAAAATTGATTCATAAAGCTGGCTTGACGCTAATTGTGCATGTGGGTGCTATTGTTAGGCTATATTGCCCGAAGAAATTACTTTCTTCAGGCAATGATTTTCACGCAGTGATTTGAAACTTGCCAGGCCGTGTCAGTGCCATGAGGGGGCCGGGCCATGACTGCGATATTCGCTGCTCCGGGGATGTTCGTTAACTTCTTCACCATGACTGATAGATGGAATACATCGCAAAATCCCAAACTCTTATTGTTATGGATGTATCCTACATATGTTCCTTATTATTAGTGTCCGTATGATGCGTGTGCTTTTCCAGCTGATTCGTTGTTGACTGGTTTTGTAAAGGGGCAATACCATATTGTGCGCGTAAATAAGATGCTCCACGTTGTTACAGGGTGGTACTAGTGGGTGAAGTCCTTTGATCTAAAAACGATCTCACACAAAAATATTTTATTTGCAATTTTAGGAATAAAAAATGTTTAAAAACGTTTAGAATGACAATAAAAATACTCTCAATGCGTGTTTTGCTTTGAAAGACGGAATGATAGCATGGGTTGTACCATTTTTTTCGTCGTGAACGGCCGCCTTCGGCGACCTTCACCGACTCAAAAATATTGTACAACCCATGCATTATTAGGGCCGTCTCAAGCAAAACCACGCATCTAGAGTATTTTATTCTCTAAATAATGCACGCCAGCACGCAAAACTTTAATTCCCCCTCGAGTGAAAGCACTTGAACAGTTCACTTGCCATGGTCATGACAAGAATACTAAGGCCATAACATTCATTACCACAACCTCGCAGGTTATGTGGCTTTATGAACGGGGAAAGAATCAGATGACACTCACTACAGTAAGTAGCAAACTTAAAATAAAAAGCTTATTTCTATGGTGGTTAAAAAAAAAGCAACTTTAACGGAGTTGGTCCTACAATTGTCTTTTTAAAATCTGCGGGTTAATAACCCCGATTTGGACTATACAATAGGATGCGATACCTCCAGAACTTAATGAATAATTATCGGCTGCATCCGGACTGCGCTATTCATCCAAATCGATTGGTGAAGTAAGTATTGATTAATGCGAAGTCGCTACGTTCAATTGTAATCATGTCAATTATGCCAAAAGCTAACCTTTAAGCTGGTAACTCATCGAAGTTTCATCAATATACTACATGGTACAGTTTTCACAACCTTCTCCCCCAATGCTTGCTGCTTTATGCCAGTCAATCCAGTGTTGTGGAAAGTTCGTAGAACTACGAATATTTCTATGTATAAATTTGTAAACTTTCCAAAAATATCAGAACAATAGGTTTCTTAATAGTGTATGTAATGTTTGTGAATGGTGTATAAAATAATTCTCATTTGGTTTATGATGGCATAAAAAGTAATATATGGATAAGCGGGGCCACTGTGAGCATTCGCGCTAAAGCGCTCGTGCTCACGTGGCCCGCTAATGCCTATGTTAATTTATTAATGCCTCAATTTGGCAATTATACCCCGAATGCACTCCATAATTCTTTCTATAATATTCTTTGTCAAGCACCTTCTCCACCTCATTACGGTTCAATGCATTTGCCTTTTAGTTGGTTGCCACCTGAATTGGTTGTTTAATGGGAGGTGTGGTTTCCACGTGTGAGCTTGTTTTATTGTGTTTGCCTAAATCTGTGCATCAGATCTTCCCTTGGACTTGGCAAGACCTCTTCATATTTTGTTGGATGAACCCAGCTAATGTTCACGACCAATCTCTTCACAAACTGATACAACCAATACTGGTCATATAAGTCCGACAATATCAGGCATTCTTGTGTACTTGGTGGGGGTGTGATTTATTCGGTACGTTTTATTCCAGTGCACTGATTAATAAATTATTCTGTAATGTGTAATTTTAATGATATTTATCATTTATTGTTCATGCAACATTGTGCTGTAAAGTTGGAATTTTTTTGGCAAACACTTTTTCATTACAGCTAATTAGGTTTCCTAGAATAATATAAACTTTCATAATCCACTAAACCTGCTGAAGACGCTGTTGTTGAAAGTCAAATCAACGATTTGCCCCCGGATATCAAGCAGGTCGGGTCCCCCTCTACATCTACTCAGTGTAATTTCCATATTTTTTAAAGCATTACATAAACTTCTATACCGAAATAACATTACTTTCTGAAATTGTATACTTTTCTTGGGGGGGTGGTTGTGCTCTTCAAAACTTTCAATGTATTGCAATCCATCACTCCATGCGATTTTTTACTCCAGATTTATCGATGCAAAAAATCAAAAATTGTTGTGATTTCCATCGCCTAAATAGTGGGAAATCTGATGTTTTTGTTGCTCCTTATTCATCTCTCTATCTCACCAGGCTTAAAGGTATAAACATATTATACTATAGGTTTCCCAGTTAACTTTCGCACTTGTGTAGATTGATTTTAAAAACAGACAACATTGGGATTTCGTCCAAAAATGCTGGCCTCTCGAGTAAACGCAAAACCGAGTTTCACTTTTTCAATAACTGCATGTTCATTTTGTGTAAGTTGATTTCAACTGTGGTGTCATTGATATTCGTCACATCCGTTTGAAAATTCGTCACGCTGTGGCGATCACCCTACTGAATAAAAAAGCAATTTAGTCTCTTATAATTGATTTTATTAAGATCTTGTCTTCCATATTCGTCCGGGTAAACTCATTAAATGAAATGACAAAAGTGGTTTTTTTTCATGATTGTTCTCACCTTATAGGGCATATATCCAATTAATAGTGCCTGTAAAAAGCAGCCTTCGTCTAAGAAAAAGGTGCGGGTTGGGTTGTACGAAGCTATGAATAACATCTAATCATGTGGGTGGTATAAATGGTACAATTCGCCAGTGATTAACAGTTAAGCCAAAAATAGTCAAAATCATTAAAAATTAAAAGTTAAAACAAAAGATTAAACATACATATTTTTTAAGATCAAGATTCCTTTTCTTTATATCGAATTGACAATGTTTCCTTATTGATAAATTGGTACAATTCACTTATTTGCGTAATTTTCAACTAGGCGAAAGATCAAAAAAGATAAGGCAGAAAATTAGCACGTTTGAAGATACATGGAGGAAAAAAAACATTTCAAAGAACCTATTTAAGTTAATTATTAAAAATGGCCCTACACACACGTGACTAAATTGAAAGGGACGATAATGAATATCAATGAAAAACGACGAAATTGCTTTGTTAATACGCCGGTCTTGATATTGGACGGACGAATTCGACGAGGAATTGGACGCAAATACAAATGACCAAAGTGAAATACAATGGAACACAAAAAAATAAAGACAGTTACCTAAATATTAAATTGGTTTGAGGGTTCTCGCGATTCACATTTTATAGGACGAATGTCCAATTGTCGTTTTATTAAAATCAAATTATAAATACGGGCGAAATTAACTGGGAAAACCTATAGTATTTTTTATTCTGTCAGTTCATTAAAAGTTTTTGGGGCGTGTCGACGAGTTCATTCGTTTTGATAGATGGTATGCTTTACCCAATCAATACAAAAGAAATTTGATGTCACGATACCGGTGTAGAATAACCATGTCCGGCATACTCATAGGCCGGGAACCATGGTGAACAATAGGGCAATCGATTCCGTGACTCTTTACGCAACATTAGTTTCATGCTTTATTCCGGTATGTCTATGGAGCCCGGACATGGTCCCACCGGACTGTATCTGCTTCCACACTGGAGCAGCCATAATTAAAAAAAATATCCCTTTTCTCACGAAGCCAAAGTTACAAGGCAAATGCTCTAAATAAATTCCAAACACCAAACTTCAACAAAATGAATCATTCAACATAGAAGGAATGATACGAATAAGTATAATATTGACCACCAGGGGTCTTACGTCACTAATATTAATAATAATAGTAATAATACTATAAAGATTTCTATAGCGCCTAATCAAAAGGCCAAAGCGAATTCACAAAAACTACAAAATGTAAATTACTGCTTAAACTAACCTACAATACACAAGTAAAACGTGTAGAAAAATATACAAGAACCACATAGTAAAAAAAAACATCTCAAAGCAACAGTGAGGCGGAGAGCAATTATCTGACAGAACAGATCGGTTTTAAGGCTCTTCTTGAAAGTAGCAATGGAAGTAGATTTGCGAATGTGTATAGGCAGAAGTCCAGATACGAGGGGCTGCGGTCGCGCGTCAGTTTGGTACGGGAATAACAATGGGAAGTGTGTATCACCGGATCTCAGGTTCGGCCTTGATGGAAATAACGGCGAAGGTACTCACTCAGGTAGCTTGGAAAGGGGTCCATGGATGCTCTTGAATGTTAGGGAGCATAATTTAAAAAAACAATGCGTGATTCAAGCGGTAGCCAAGGAGTTCCTTAGGAGTGGAGCAGAAGATTGTCTCCTATCCAGCCTAAACACGATCCTGGCAGCGCGGTTCTGAAGTGTTTGAAGTTTCTTCGTCTTTTGCAGTGATACCGTCAAGGAGGGAGTTGCATAATTCAGGAGGAAAGAAGTAATGAAACCTGGTGAGATGGTTGCAGCTATTCGACGTGATGAATACGGCGAATCCTGTAAAATGTTACGTAGGTGGAAGTTTAAGATGAAATAATAGACTAACATGTTTCGCCATGTAATTCAGATTCATCAAACACAAACTCCCAGTTCTTGATAGTGGAGATAGGGCGAGATACTTTCCAATTTTGATGGAAAATCAGGAAGCAGTCCCATGTTATAACAAGATGGACGCAATGACAAACTCGTTTTATCTTGTTAAGTTTTTAATTATTTAGTCACCATTGGCTGATTTCTGATATGCAAAGTGAAAGTCTTTCACATGATGTTCACTCCCTCTCTGTGACTGGGATCAAAGATTACGATACAGCTGTACATCATCTTCATAAGAGGGTACATTGATGTCATGTTGTGAGGATAAGGGATCCCAGGCAAACGTAGATAGTATGGAGAAAAAGGGGACCAAGACGGCTCCTGTGGAAGTCCGAAAAATAAGTTGTAGAGAAGATCAGGATAGCCAAAAATACACGGTAAGAGCGGTTTTGTTAAATACGACGAAATCCAGTCAAGAGCCAGTACCACAAATCACAAACGTGTGATGGCGCCGTTTCAACAGAATGAGTGATCGGCAGTGTCGAACGCAGCGGAAAGGTATAATAAAAACCACTGCGACGGCTTGTTGTCATCCATGGCATTAGAATATCAGATTTGGACGCGAAGAAGGAGCCGTCTGTGTGTGGGATTCTCTGTATGACGGATTGCAGGGTCTTGGGCCCCATTGTGTCTTGAGGTGGTCATTGATTGATTACAAACAACTTTTTCAATGATCGAACAGGCGAGGAGTTTTTCAACACCTCTTTGTCGAGCGAAGCTTTCAAAAGTGGTGACACAACAGCCTCACGGAGCTTAGATGGGAATATGCCAGTCTTTAAAGAAAATTCATGATCGATGTTACAGAGAGCAAGATCTGAATGTTTGCTTTAAACAATCACGTGGGAGGGGTTTAAAGCACAAGATTTGGATGGCATAGATATAATGATTTTTGATATATCATCAACCGTAACTGACAAAATGCCGTTAGGGAGGCATTTTTGCTTTGGTGACTAACCAATAAACTCCTGGTTGTTTTGTATTTGAGGGACCCCCCCCCCCCCCCCCCCCCCCCCCCCCCCCCCCCCCCCCCCCCCCCCCCCCCCCCCCCCCCCCCCCCCCCCCCCCCCCCCCCCCCCCCCCCCCCCCCCCCCCCCCCCCCCCCCCCCCCCCCCCCCCCCCCCCCGTTCCCGAATCATATTCGTTATCAAGATCATTTATTATCTTACTGACCTTTTCATTAAAGAACATGGCAAAAGAGTGAACATGTTCAACACCTGAAGATAATCAGGAAGCTGCGTAGCATTACTATTCAAGCGTTGATTAAAGTAGCATACATAGTCTTGTTATTTGCATTTGAAGCTTTCATGTAATAGTCTTCCCTGGCAGAGTCAATAAGTTTGCTAGTAAAATCTAATTACTAAATATATACATTATGATCAGATTCACTCTACTTTTTAACCACCTCGTCACCACTTCTACGATCACGTCTAGCTCGAGAGCGCCGCTGAGGAGGGGCATGAGTGTCTGGCACTTTTAATATAGTGTGTCAAATCTCCCCAGCACTCATCAGCAGAGCCTTCGCTAAGATCCAGGTCACTTAGATGTGAAGAACCAATCATTTGCAAAACACATTTAATCGTACCCTTAAAGTTTCTTACCGTTTTCACTATTTTCACTGGTTTTGGGTTTTTTCACAGTTGACGATACATTCAATAAGTGTATGATCCGACCCGAGGTTTCATGATATTCGAAATCGATACGTTTACATTTCTTCGTCTTGTTTGGCAGAAAAAAAAAAAAAAAAACAAAAAAAAAAAAAAATACGGGAAAATAGTATTTGACAGCTTTGGTCCAATCAATATCTAAGTACTTTTGTTTTTGAGTTTTGGTCAGTCATAACAGAGTACATTTTACGTGGTCTTATCCTCCTCTTCACCCATGCCCTTGATTTGGGGGGGGGGTGGGGGGTATGAGGTCTGAATATGATAAAAATTGTTCTAATCCAGAAAATGAGATAATGCAAGCTAAATGTTTAGATTTTCATCTACAAAATGCTTCTTTAGATATACTATCAAAGTGGGGAGTAGTGACGCAAAATTTGGCCAAAAATGCCATCATCTCCTAACTTTTTATATCCTTTGTTTAAAAATTTCAAGGGGTATATTTAAGATATTTTAAAAGATATTCATTTTATGAACTATTAACACATTTATTGTGGCTAAGTTGAAGTAAATAATACTCCAATTATCCTTTCCTAATTTAAAGTATTAAATGTCACCGGGAAAGTGATTTATTTATTATTTTATTGTGTTTCCTCATCCCGGCGATACTTAAGAAAATTCTTTTAAAATTAATAACATGACAATGGATGCATCTATTTCGATGATTCTTTCATTAATAATTATGGAAACTTCGTAAAACTTTGTGACGTGGGCTACATATGATATTATAACATTTAATACACCACTATTTAGGAAATTAAGAAAAATCACTTCAAAGTTACTGCTTCAGACCCCATACCCCCCCCCCCCCCCCTTAATGACCTCTATTCGTTCTTTGATTGGCACCAACAAAGGAATCGATAGCGTGTTTCAGACTTTAACGACAATGATTCAGTTGAATCTGGTATGAAGCCTTAAATATATTCGATACAATAAGTTCATGTCCAATGGGTTAAAACATCTGATTCTTTTGAACAAAGTCGATCATTTCAGCTGTTTAATACGGATTTTACTTTTGATCTGAACCCACATCACCCTCCAAAATGATTGCGATACATCGACAATAGTAGTAACAATAGCCAGCCATGTTGGACGTAAGATAGACGCAAGATAGACGCATTCAGTAATACAATAACTCACCTGTCAATATCAATGTGCAATCGCTATACATGGATTCGATTGCAGCTTAATGTTTTGTAGTCCTGAAATGTATGCATCTTGTCACCAAATGTCTGGTGGCTGACGTCATATTGAATACGGTCTATATGCGTTTACTGCCAGGAATAAAAAAAAATAAGGACTATAAATAAAAACAGCAGCCTCACATCAATTACAAACAAAAATACGTTTAAAGCTCAACTGAAAAAAACATCTCATCAACCAGTACAATTCTTTTTAAATTTCTACCCAAGTCCTCATTTCTCTTACCTTTTCTTCCTCCATTTTTCTTATCTCTCGTCTTTACCTTTTCCTCACATCTTCATTCGCTTCCTAATTATGAATTTTATTCATACCTCAGCAATTCATGTGATACGTCTCTCCTTCCAAATTCGCGTATCCCGTTTTCCCGTTTAGTGTTTGTTTCGCTTAGATCTTGTTTGTTTTGTTTGTCGGTTTTTTTTTTTTTTATGTTTATTTACCTATGTAAATTTTCTATATCATCCATTACGTGTTATTTATTGTAATAGTAAGTAATTTACTTTAATGTATTACAGGCCAGTAATAACCATAAGCCCTATCGGGTTGTCAATTACTGGTACTAGCATATCATATCATATACCCTCACCAGTTTATCTTCATACAGTCTACAGTGATACGTTATATTATTTATATTATTCTGTATTTTACATTTCTGTTCACGTTCGATATGTTATGGAATAAATTGATTGATTGAAACTCTTTGCCTGGCACCCCATTTAAGTGTCGTCTTGGCACACAACGCCGGTCATTGTTGAATCACGGTCAGAAAGTAATTTGAGCCACCGCAACCGGCAAATCTTCACTGCGCCAGGAAGTTATCAACCACATAATCGGCTGACCGTGGGGGAAATCCACGTACAACAGTGTTAGGTGGCGTTGATTCGGATTTTTAGACATTGCGGTACACTCGAGATTGCGCAAAATACTGGCCTATCGTAACTATTTACGCACCAAAATATTCCTAATAAATTGTAGTTAGGTGACTAGTTTATAATACGGTATAGGTTTATTTTTGAAAAAAAAAGGACGAAAACGTGAAAAATACGATACATACAAGCATTTTTATTACTTAGCAGCTGGCGCAATTCTCGATTGCTGTTATCAATTCATGCCACACGCCAGACACTCAAAAACTGCGAGCTAACGGGCTTTTCTTGTGAGGAACCGTTCTACCAATCAGATCGAACCACCTGTTCGGTCGATTCGCGATAGCCAAGGTACCACGAAACCGTTTTTTTTTATTCCTGTTTCAAGGGCTGCTGCTGGGGGTCCCAGACGTAGCGCATGTCTAAAGAATAGCGGTCTATTGCGATGCGGTTACGGAATTGGCGGCGCTGTTTTCCAGACAGTACAGATGCTATGGGAGCGTAAATGGTGTGCTGGAGGATGATCGGAACCCACGACATTTAGATTATAAGACGAGGGCCTATAGACGCATGCCATGCAATCCGAGCCGGCAGAAGGTTGCTCTTTTGTAATGCTTAAATACATAACGGAATAAAGTGCAAACATAATCATGAATAGCACAGCTATTAAACGAGTCTAAAAGATGTGGTCCTTGAACACAAGTTGCGGACGGAATAAGTGCTCTGCTTAATGATTGACTTTAATTTTGAATTAACAGGTGCAAAGGACCTTCTACTAAACCATACCAACAGCATTTCACGGATTCTGTCAGATTGTGTTGAAGTCAACCAAGATGAGTTAGAAGAGCCATGTAACAAGGATACTGGCTCCTTTGTTGGGCTACATATGAAATCAAGGGGCTTCATGTTCGTCGTATCTGCTGGCGGCTTCATAGAATTATTCAACCCTATGTTTAGGTATAACACACTCACTATCAATTTTATTAGCTACCGCATATTGTGCATGCAATGTACATTGTGGTACGCATATTATGAATTAAAGGGGAAGATAATTTCTGGAAATAAATTGTTTTGGCAATAGTTACATATAATATATCGCATATGTGAACACCAATTTGCCATGTTGTTCAGTTTTAAAGCTATGTGTGACGTCATAGAAAACATTGTACTCGCTTTTCCATATAATTAATTATTGATATTTTGGTATCTAAAGGAATATCGTATATTCTCCAAGGTCTCCCTTTTTATCCCCTGGCTTGAAAAGTATAGGAGGATATTGCGAGGGTGCGAATGTTCGTATGTATGTATGTGTATGTGTTTGTGTGTTTTCGTTTTTCGCGTATCTTTCGAAAAGTTTAGGATTGTCCATCCTGGTGATCATTATTTATGCACTTGCCGACTGATTGGTTGATACAATTTAAGGATGTTCTATTTTGGTGGTGGGGTGGTCATGGGTTAGAGTCTTTCTTGTTGTCTGTAGTTTTGTTTTTGGTGGTTCCTGGAACTTCCTGGTGATTGTTTTCTATAGTTACATTCAGGGGGTAGGACATGCCAACCTAACAGCAACAGCGAATTAAAAACGACATCAACTTCCGGCGTAACTCAAGAGCTAGTCTTTGTCAAAGACTTAACGGTAGGAGGGCGCTCTTATACGCATATCGGACGGTCGCACACAGACTTGACTAAAGTCTAAACCTTGCTCCTGTAATGCCGTCCATTTAAGTTAATACCGTGACCTTGGATAACATCTCATTGGTATTGCAAAAATCAGTGCAAATAACAACGGTTCGGATTTGATCCTGATGAACAAAGTTGTCATTATTCATTTCATACCAGTGGTGGAAAATATTGATCGTAATCATATCCTCTCACAACTTTTACTATACCTACAAAGAGGAGTCAATGGAACTCACTGACCTCTACACATGGATAGCGGGTCAGAGTCACCGATTGAAACATCAAGAAGTTGGTTTTTGACCGTTACAATATGGCGGGAAACAATGCATACACCTTGTCCATCAATAGACATCTATGTGGATGTGCACCAGCAGGTGTATGCATTGTTTCCGCCATATTGTAACGGTCAAAAACCAACTTCCTGTTGTTTCACTCGGCGACCATTCAACTGTGCGGCAGCCCGCTATCCATGTGTAGAGGTCAGTGATGGAACCTTTCACAAAACGTAATTACTAATGGTACCAAACCTTTATTCGCTCATTTTCAAAACGAGGGTGAAATACCCAGATTTCAATAGATTTGAAGGTTCAAAATGTCCCATTCTTTTTGTCATGTAAAACATGTCTTTGGTCCAAAGCTGCCCAACGACTTTCATTTCGTGATTTATTTCGATTGTGTAGTTTTGGTGAAATAATTAATAAAAACCAGACGTCTAAGTTAATTGAACATACAGTAAGATGTATTCAGCTAAGGTTTAGAGGAGATTTTGTAATGGAACTGAGACAGAGACTGGCATAGCAAATGCGCGTAGCAGTTCACCATTTACCGTGTGGAAATCCCCTATGCCCATATCGAGCAGGTCGAGTCCTACCCCGCCCCGGTTACATTCCTTTTGTGGTTCCTGGTGTTTAATAGTTCCATGTTTTGGGTGGTTTCCAGTATTTGCTGTTCACAGTAGGTGATTTCATGTCTGTGTGGTTCTTATTGTTTGGTATTACCACTGCTTGGTGGTTCTCAGTGTTTGGTGGTCCCATGATTTTGGTGGTTCCCATTGTTTGGCGGTTGCCAGTGTTAGATGATTCCCAGTGTTTGATGGTTCCCAGTGTTTGGTGGTTCACATTGTTTATGGTTCTAGGTGTTTGGTGGTTCACCCAGTTTGGTGATTCACATTGCTTGGTGTTTCCCATTGTTTGATGGTTCCATGCTTTGGGTGGTTTTGTGGTTCCATGTCTGGATGGTTTCCTGTTTGGTGGCTTCCTGTTGATGTCTTTCAGTTGAATGCCTTGCTGATTCCAGCCTTTTATGGTTCTTGGTATTTGATGGTTCCTGGTGTTTGGCGATTCCATGTTTTTGTTGGTTCCACTTTTGGCAGTTCAGTTTTGGTGGATCACATGTGCTAGGTGGTCCAGTCTCTCTCTCTCTCTCTCTCTCTCGAAATGTTGGTGCCCAAATACTTCCAAACTCTTTGGACACCAATCCCCCTTAACACCAATTTTAAACAGAACGCATTCGTAATGTAGTTTACGTCTGTGCACCCTGGTAACGAGACAGTATTTAAGCCGCATGAGCAAACGAAAACCCACTAGTATAAACCCGTGTGGTATCCATCGTTGGCCCGCCCATGGCCGCCACGCCGCAATGTTCGTCGAATAAAACGGCGTATATACTGTCGAGCGACGGCCACAATGATTTAGGCTAATTGGGCAATTCTTTGTTTGCAAAGTCAATAAGATCCGTGCCGAGGTTGATAAAAATGGTGCTGAAATGTGTAGTACAGGTGATGTGTGCAATTCTTTTCCTCACAGCAGAAATCTATTGGGTGTTCTTTTAATAATTTTGAACATGTGTCGAAGAAGAGTTGTTACAAGTAATAACCAAGTGTCCAAACAAACAATGTATTCTTGATGTAATGCCGACATGGCTCCTCAAACAGCAGTGAATATGTACTCCTACTCTAAACTAGAATTGTAAAATATGGTCTTTTTTGGTTTTTTCCTTCGTCCCAGGATTTTTCCTGATGACCTGCGCAGAGCTGTCGTTACACCTGTTTTAAAGAAACCATCGCTCAACAAAAACGAGTTGAAGAATTATCGCCCAGTTGCAAACTACAGTCATTCAAAGTAATAGAGAAGTGTGCAGATATTAAATATAAAACAAGCATGTCGAAAAACATTGTCTGAGTGAACCAATGCAATCTGCCTATAAGGCACGCCATAGTACAGAGACTGCCCTTGCTTGTGTACATAATGATTTTTTCCGTGCTCTAGACGACCAGAGGGCTGTTCTCCTCATAATGCTCGACCTCTCTGCAGCATTCGATACTGTTGATCGGGAAATTTTGCTGCAGAGGGTTTATGAAGAATTGGCATTGGTGGAGTGTCACAACAGTGGCTTTCTTCATATCTTGACAAACGATCTTTCAGGATATCTGTTGCTGGTGCTTAATCTGATGATATCTGCCTGAAGTATGGGCTACCGCAAGGATCAGTTGTGGGCCCATTGGGTTTTGTTTTTTACACGCATGGTATCGGCCGCATACTTCGTAGTCACAATCTCAAGTATCACATTTACGCTGATGACATACAAGTGTATATCACTGTTAATCCAAATATCCCAGGGGACGTCGCTTGTGCAATTTTCACACTTTCACAATGCATCAAAGACATCAACAATGGATGGTTATAAACAAGCTCAAACTAACCCTGACAAAACCGAGTTTTTTATCATATCTTCTGTTCATCACCAGGAAAGGCTAAAAGACCTCAGCCTTCACGTTAATGATGCCGTTATATCACTTCTTCTGCCATCCGAAATCTGGGCATTGTTTTTGACCAACAAATGTGCTGTCTACATATCACCAACCTGTGCAAATCAATTAACTGGCAGATTCGCAATTTGAACAGGATGAGTAGATTATTGATAAAGGACGTGTGCCAATATAGTTCGATCATTAATATTATCGCGCATTGATTATTGCAATATTCTTTTCAATGGCATTGCTCAAAAAGACCTTAATCGTCTCCAAAAGCTCCAGAACAAATGTGCGGGTCTTGGATATCTGAAAACAAAATCTGCTATTGTTATCCTCTGGCTCAATGAACTCAATGGCTCGCATCAGCGAACGTATCAAATTCAAAACTCTTTTGTATGTGTATAAATCTGTAAATGGACTTTGTCCCCAGTACATAGATGAGTCTTTGGTGGTGATGAGACCTCGCCTTGGTTCTGTAACCACCCGTTCTGGTCACGGTCTAAACCTTAAGGTTCCTAGGACTCACAAATGTGCTGGAGACAAAGCCTTTTCTGTGGCTGCGCCCAAACTGTGGAACACACTTCCTATCTGCATTCGTAGTGCACCAAGTGTTGATAGCTTTAAGTCACTCTTGAAAACTCATTTATTGGATTAAGTGTCATTTTGCATTTGTATTCCTTTTGCTTGTATGTTGTCTTTTTCACTGACGCTTTGTATCCTCTGGCAAAAGCGCATTATAAATGTTGGTGATTATTATTATTATTATTACCCGGAAGTAGCTAGCGTGTGCACATGATTTCCTGTCATGTCATGTCAAATTTGTTCATCGATCATGTCAAGGACGCGTTTGTTTTATTTACCTAGCGAGATGGCTTTTTCTTCTGCTGGTAGAAGATTAATTAAAGGGGCCATTTCGTGATCCACAACCCTCTTCCCCCCAACTTTCCCTAAAAAAGTTTTGAGGGTTTTTATATCATCCGAACCGTTAACCTTAATAGTATTCCATATATACCAAATCTTACGTGTAAATTCGGTCGCATTGGTAAGAAATAAGTATTTTCTGTCCGTAAACGGACAGAAATTACAGCACAGTGGCCTATGGGACCCTGGGAGGAAACAAGTATTTGCTCGTAACATAAAACCGCGGGATCTTCTAAAATTTCGTGAATAAGATTTTCTCAAGGATATCTATGAACATGAATAAAAAATTTAAAAAAGAAAGTGCTGGCATCACGAAAATTGCACCTTGAAAGGTATCGATAGTGCCCTAAAGTTTTTCAGGTCAGTTGAAGGAAATCGCCAGTACAGTAGCATGGCCATGTTATAACTTGTACTTTGTATAGAGCAACTCGCGGAAATCTTGAAGTTGAAACAATTTTTTGTTGACGACCGCCACGAAGACGGAGATAATCACCAAACTGGGTCTCTATAAAACATCAGATCGGCGATAAATCGTCATCTGAAGAGGTGTAGACAGGGGGATTGTTATTTCGAAGTGTTTTCGGTAGCCGTATACGGCTACCTAACCCAAGGGTTCGGTAGCCGTATACGGTAAATTAGCCCGGGAGTGTTTCGGTAGCCGTACGCACCATCCTTAAGGACATCGTACTAATACAACAATATTTCAAGAGGGCGCAAGCCGGGGAGCGAGGTTATCAAGGTTGTTTATTAATTCACTGCGTTATAATATCACAGATTTTGCTTTCTTGGCGGGGCGATTGCTTGGTCGTTCCATAAATTCTCATGGTCATACATGAAATATATAGCATGGATCGTTCGTCACGCATGACTGTGTCCGGCTATATAACCGATCCACTGTGTACACGCTCCGTAGCCGTATACGGCTACCTAACCACAAAGCCCGTTTTGGTTATATAGCCGTATACGGCTACGGAACCCCGGGTTAGGTAGCCGTATACGGCTACGGAAACACTCCCTTGCTATTTTTTGCCAGAGCCAATATTTTCATAAATCATGAACTGGCCAAGCTAAAGTTCTTAAAATGAAATGTGTATAGTAATATAGGACATAAGATTCTCAAAAACATTAATGATAAAATTGGATTCTTGTGCTCGTCCAATACCCAAATTTATTGGTCTCGCTATGAGTTGGAAAAAATATTGGGCTCGACTGCGTCTCGTCCTTTATGTTTTTCAACTCATAACTTGACCAATAAATGTAAGTATTGGACTAACACAAGAATCCAATTTTATAACGTTATCATGTTTTGAGGAGTCCAAGTGTGTGAAAATAGCGGATCCAAAACCTGAAAATGATAAAATTGGATGATATACGCCCAATATCAATTGGTCTCGCTATGAGTTTTAAAATATTGGGCTCGACTGCGTCTCTCTCAATACATGTATTTTTTCTCAACTATTAGCTCAACCAATTTGAGCCTAATCGATCCAATTCTCTATCAAAAAATTTGAACAAAAGGTGTGGTGTGCGTGTGCGTTACGCTTTCACTTGATGGGTTTAATATTATGCAAAATTGGTCCTTAATCGAAATGACCGCCTTTATGGTACAAGAAAAATATAAAAAAATATTAGTTTATTTTTTCCCGATTTTTACTTGTAGGTCTGAATCTCCCAGTCAAGCATTCCTCACCATTCTGTCATTCCTCTACACGTTTTCTTGAGAACGTACCTGCAGAAGAATTCAAGTCCATATGGATATGTTATGACAATATGTGCAACGTTATGAAATTAAAAAGTTCTAAGGTAGCAAATCAAACGCATGGGCCAGGGAGCGATCACAGAAATAGTCAGGTAGCCATGGCCCAACTTATGGCCTGAGCGTAAAAATGAGTATGGACACAATTTTCTGCTGAAAAAATTTAGATACAGGGTTGTAGCATAAGAATTGCCGTGTGCCACCTGGGCATCCTTGAGCATTTGAGAAATCCAAGATGGCGTCGCCATAAATGATAATTATCTATTCAACCCTATATATTATGAAGATGAAGTTACTAGATATACTATAGGACCCAATGAACAAATGTATGGCACTTGTAACATTGAGTCATACTCCAAATTCAAAATGGAAGCCAACTCTAATAATTTAAAAATATGCCCATATAACAGCAAATATCTTATTATTGTGCAAAAAAACGGGGTGTGGGGAGAGAAAGAAAGGCAAGAAACCATCATGATTATTTCGCTTTGATTGTCGTATGTCTGGATACTACGGGTTACCGCACAGAGATTTGAGAAGAAAACAAATAAAACACATGGAAAATTACGGGATGAAATATTGACGCTTTAATATTTAGAAAAAAGGAACTATATAGGCCTAAGCAATCAATCAAATCAATCAAATCAATCAAATTTATTTCATCTCAACATTCAAATATACAATATAGAATTATAATGATGCATAATAAACAAAACAAATATGCAGTATAGAATATCATTATGCCTGATAAGCAATGTTGATTGAGATGAGGACACTGCTAAACGCATAGCGTGGGATTGTAGTGCCCTTGAAAAAAATGTTACAGTAATAACTATTGAATAAGATGGACGAACATACATTTCCCAGGAACTCTACTTGGTAAAATCGATAATACAAAATACAATAAGTATAGTTTGCAAAGGGAAATTTTAATAAAAGAAATTGTATATTGTATGAGCAGATAGTGTGGGAAAATGGTCCTGGATTTAAAACAGACAAATCATAGACGTGGGGTCACGTTAACAAACGAAGGAACAACAACAAAACAGGACAAGACGATGCCATAAGATATGCTGCAAACTACGAGGAATAAAAAATACGAATACGGGATGTGTTGACGGGGGGGGCGTATGGATGCTACGGGTTACCCCACGGAGTTTTAAGAAGAAAAAAATTAAAATATACTGAAAATTACGGAAATATTGACGTTTTAATATTTAGGAAATCTACAGGATGGCGAGAACTTTATATGGGAGTTTGAAGAGTTATGAAGAAAATATGTGGAAATATGGGTTTACACCTTTATCTGTAAAAGTACCGAGATAACAAATAAATGGTGACTGTTTGGGGATATTAGAGGACATTTATTTTGAGTTGTCATGAGCGCGATCTGCCCTGCTGCTAGTGCAGCTACAGCCCCTTGGTCTGTCCTGTCGTTGGTAATCACACATTTATTTTAAATATTTCAGCCAAATATGACACTTTGTAAATTGTAAAACAGAAAGTTTATATTTTTTCCTACATAAATTTATTTGTAATGATCGTATGTTTGTCAACAGAAGCTACAGAATTGAGACATGATCTATCCACCGCACGCAAATAACTCCATGAGCACACTTCGCGGGCGGCCGACTTCGTCGGCTTCCACTGTGACATTGTCAAATGGTAAAATGCATTCGTAATGTACACTCTTTGATACTTGATCGACAAGAGCAAACTTTGAAGAATTTGTAAACTTTGATGTAGGCCTAAACCAAAAAAATTAGCATTATCTGATTATAGTTGAATCGAAATTACAGTTATGAAAACGCAGGTAGGGTGATAAGTCTAACAGTTTTCCGTGTGCGATGAGCGATGTGTGGGCCGTGATTCAAGCGGCAATCGATGACCAAGTTTGCCTCTCCGTGTCCAGCTGAGGCTAGAATCTCAGATGCGTCGTTCCACGAAAAGGGTCTCTTTTCTTAACTAATATTTAATAAAGAAACTCAAATATCAAATTGTGAAATTGTAATAATAGTCGGCTGCTTCATTATACGGTAATGAGTGAAATTTTGTGATGTTTAATGTAAACTGGGAGAATTTGGGTTTCAGGTAGGCAACTCCATTGGCGGCTGCACGCTACATCTTTCGATAGCAGCTGACGAAAGTGTGAATTTTCTGGTTATTTTTGCCAGGGGAAGGGGATTTAATTTGTCGTACCTTTTATAAAAACAAAGATTACTTGTAATACCATTCATGGACAACAACTGGTAGTATATTTATCATCATTAACTTAAACATAATTGAAAACAATCCACAATAAGTGTGGTTCTACTCGTTTGCTTTGATTCCTCATTGACAGTGCACGGAAACAAATGATGATCATCGACGTGTGTGGTGCTCTTGCACCTTTTTCGGCCCCATGATCCTTTGCGGGTTCTATCTACGATAAACCTTATTATCATTTATGGCGACGCCCATCTTTGATTTCTCAAAATGCTCAAGGATGCCCAGGTGGCACCCGGCAGCTTCTAATTCTACAACCCTAATCGATCATTTTCAGCAAAAAAAATGGGTCCAGTACTCAGCTTTACGGTCACATGAAGGTTCTACCTGACTTAAAAGGAAGAGTGATCAATGAAACAGAAGCAATCACTGAAAGAGAAGCGATCAATAAGAAGTGATGCAGCGCAAATAAACTTCAGACAAAATAGTAACATTTTAATATATAATATTTATATTCTAAAGACCCAAGAAAAAAAGTATGCACAGATGAATATAAATATACACATATGTACACATACGTATACAATACACACATTCACATACTACACACATACACATATATGCATATATACACACATGCATATACACATACAAACTTATACATTCACATAGACACATATGTATATGTGTGCATATGTAAACACATGCCAGAATACAACAAATTAGGATAAAAAAAAAAACCATACACGCACGCATGCGCACACACATGCCGACAACAGCTACATTGTTGGGGGTATTCGTGGTTGTGCATTGTGGGGGTATAAAAAACGTGTAACGATGCATTGTGGGAGTGTGATTATCTATATAATCAAAACGAAACTTTGCATGGGTAGCGCTATCGGATTGGGAATTTTATTACGTTTCCTCCTTTTTCCAGCGTAGCACCGCCAGTCCTCGCCCAATCATAACTTTGCTTTCACAGCGCGCCGTGCGTAATTTATTTAAACACTTGCTGATTTGCCAACGCCGGTATGTTATGCAATGGGTGTTTTAATGAAATAAAGTGTTTATTTCATGATTGTTTCTCGCCTCATAGGCCATATATCCAATTAATAGTGCATGTAAAAAGCAGCCTTCGTCTAAGAAAAAGGTGAGGGGTGGGTTTGCACCAGCTCTGGGTTTGCACTATGCTTATTTGAATAAACACTTTTAGGCCATGGTGGGTGGTCGTGTTTTAAAGGGTAGAATTCTGCCATTGAATGAACTGGTTAAGCCAAAATAGTCAAAATCATAAAACTTCAAAAAGTTAAAAGTTCAAACAAAAGATAAACATATTTTTTTTCAGATTCATTGAATTGACAAGGTAATTCCAGAAAAAAAATCCCCCCCCCCCCCCCCCCCTAGAGGCCAAAAAACAGCATTTGGCAGAGATTCAGTGTGGGCGTACTCCCTTAATGACAAAAACGCCCACAATGTAGCTCTGTACCTATATTTACTCCCACAATGTACCTCTTGTAAGAACACATATGCATATACACATACAAACTTATACATTCACATAGACACATATGTATATGTGTGCATATGTAAACACATGCACAGATATACACACACATATAGATAAAAAAAAAAACCATACACGCACGCATGCGCACACACATGCCGACAACAGCTACATTGTTGGGGGTATTCGTGGTTGTGCATTGTGGGGGTATAAAAAACGTGTAACGATGCATTGTGGGAGTGTGATTATCTATATAATCAAAACGAAACTTTGCATGGGTAGCGCTATCGGATTGGGAATTTTATTACGTTTCCTCCTTTTTCCAGCGTAGCACCGCCAGTCCTCGCCCAATCATAACTTTGCTTTCACAGCGCGCCGTGCGTAATTTATTTAAACACTTGCTGATTTGCCAACGACCGGTATGTTATGCAATGGTTAAATGAAATAAAGTGTTTATTTCATGATTGTTTCTCGCCTCATAGGCCATATATCCAATTAATAGTGCATGTAAAAAGCAGCCTTCGTCTAAGAAAAAGGTGAGGGGTGGGTTTGCACCAGCTCTGGGTTTGCACTATGCTTATTTGAATAAACTTTTAGCTATGTGGGTGGTCGTAAAGGGTAGAATTCTGCCATTGAATGAACTGGTTAAGCCAAAATAGTCAAAATCATAAAACTTCAAAAAGTTAAAAGTTCAAACAAAAGATAAACATATTTTTTTCAAGATTCATTTGAATTGACAATGGGCTATTCCAGAAAAAAAATCCCCCCCCCCCAGAGAGGGCGCCGGAATTCCCGACTTTTTGTCACTTTTAAAAGCTGGTCTAATAGGTGGGAATTCCAGCCATTTTAGGTATAGAGGGTGACGGAATTACAGTTTTTTACGAAATTTAGAGGAAATTTCCGGACAAAATCAATATTTTCAACACTTTATATACCCCTAACCATAATCCTCTGGGAATTCCAAGTTTTTTTACATTTGTAGTCTTTTATGGAATTTACGGAAGGTCGTGTCTGGAATTCCTGGTAATTTACGGAAGGTAGCTTCTGGAATTCCGGATAATTCATGGAAGGAGAGCCAGGAATTCCATTTTTTTTGTGGACAAACACATTTTTTCTGGAATAGCCCAATGTTTATATATTTCCTTATAAAAAATTAACAAATGGTCAAATTCATTAATTTCGTATTTTCAGGCGAAAAATCTCAAAAGTAAGGGCAGAAATTAGCACGTTTTGAAGATACCTGGGAGAAAAACATAACCAATCCCCAAAGAACCAGACTTATTTTAATAAAATAGCCCTTCACACACTGACTAAATTGAAAGAGACTATAATGAATATCAATGAAAATGACGAATTTGCTTTTTTATACATCCATACATACATGAGGCAGTTATTATAGCGCTCTTACAGAAAATGTATCACAGCGCTTACAAAGCAGGAAAAACCAAACATAGCAAGGTGATCAGAATAAGCACATAAACAAAAGTTAAATATTGAACAGATGAGTTTTGAGCATGCGTTTAAATGAGCTAGTGAGCTGAATGGCGAAGTTGTGAGGGAATTTTTCCAGAGCCTGAGCAGTCAGGCAGCATAGAAGCCTCTGTCGTCAGATAAAGTGCGAGTACGTGGAACTTGGAAAAGTCTTAGCTGATGCAGAGCCGCAAAGTTCTATAGTTGGCGAGTACAAGTGAATGAGTTCGGTAATATATGGAGCAGAGTCAGTTATGCATTGTAAACCAGCGTTTAAGAGTTTAAACGTGATACGATTTTGAACTGTGGAGCCAGGGGAGATCATGTGAAAGGTGTGACATGGTCATCCTTTGAAGCCGAAATGAGTTTTTGGTCATCTCGGTTTTGACTTCGTTTATGGCTATACATCTTTTTAACCGATAATCCAAAAGCGATAGTTAGAGTGCAAGCCGGGAGTGATTAGCCACCAACTCAGCAGTACCAGTGGTCTGGTCTATTACATCCTTATACGAGAGAGATTGCGCATAGAAAATTGGCAGGTTGCAAATTGAAGTGACGTGAATCGACATCGTCATGGTGAATCAAAGTTCACAACCAATGTTCTTGAAATTGTGGCGGATGGCAAAATGTGTTCATTTCCAACTTGCAGAGAAACATCGGAGAGGAATGTTGATATCCTTTCGTTGCACAAACAATGACCTCGGTTTTAATTTTTCATTGGTTGGAGCATGTTGGTATGACATCCAGTGCTTATGTCCTGATGCAGAGGACAAGATAGATATGCTTGTCTAATGTCACAAGGATTTCTGGGATCAACAGTGATGTTAACGTGAATCATCCAGCATAGAAATGGAACTTGATACGGGGGTAACGCTCAATGATTTTAGCAAGAGGTTGCGTATCAAAAAGAGAAACATTGGTGGTCCTACGACGGAGCCTTGAGGAAGGCCGAATTCCAACCGTTGGGTCATATAGCTCACTTCCAACCTAACTCTACTTGTTCTACCACGACATACGATTCAAAAAAATCATACACCGTACCAAGATCCAATACATCACGGAGACGATAGCAACGTATATACTCCAATGGTGTCGAATGCTTGTCCGACAGGTCCCGTAACACCAAGAAGAGGCCCGCCGATGGCAAAAGAATTCAAATATCACGCTTAACACGTACAGGGCCGTCTCCGTGCTGTTTGCCAGACCTGTAAGCAGACTGAAATTTCTGACTTAAGTTACTAGTACAAACATGATTAGTTGACACGATCGAGAGCAATTTTTCTCAATGAGTTTCGACAAAAACGGAACGTTAGACACAGGTCTATAGTTTTTTTAATCCTTCTTTTCCAGGCTGGTCTCTTCAAAATGGGGGTCCAATGTCATCTTGTCATAGTTGAAGGAAATGACCCAGAAACAAGTGAGGTATTTTACAAGAAGTCAAAACTGGAGGAGGTATTGATTTTTTCTTTTAAACAAGTTAAAGGTGTTCTAAATCAGAAAAAACATATTTGGTTGGAGAGGCTCCAACCAACCTACGGATCTCGTCCTCATCAGTGGGAGAGAAACAGGATGTGAGATATACAGAACATCGTTGTCGCATTGGCCTAAAGGCTCAGCCTGGAAAGCGTGATTTGTGTTGGTTGATGTTATATTTTGTCCGATTTTGACAATCTTATCATTAAAGAATTTGCGAGTTATTACTAGCGCAAAAGAAAAAAGGCATTGATGTCCTGAGGGCTAGAGATGTGGCTCCTTATCAGAGGGCGTGCTATTGTCCTTAACAACTTTCTTAATATCAGCAAAGATAGTTTCTCATTGGTAGTACATGATTTTCTGACCGCGTATAAGCTTGTCAAGAGATGAACTTGATCAAGATTATCCTGGCGATCAGTGAGTCTGTGTTTTTTTTGCCACTTTCTTCCGGAGTTTCTTCCCTCGCGCCTATCAAGGTGGACATCCGTGTTATACCATGGAGATGTGGTTTTAAAGTATGTGACGCGTGTTGTAACAGGGCAATGATGTAGACATTAGCAATGCTTTGATTGTAAACCATAACTTGATGCCTACACTACCATCAAAAGAAAGTTCAAAAGCCTTATAAGATTCCACCCATTAAAGCTTCACTACCATATTGCGATAGTTACGAGATCTGGACACAAGATTTTTGCCGTTTGGGCTTAGAAACAGACACTTTTGAATTGGACAACATGATGATCAGAATAGAGATTCTCCGATCTATGACACTGCTTGGTGTCAAGAGAATCCCCATCTTGGGATATTACCAGGTCTAGACAGTGACCATCCCTATGGGTGGGAGCTACGACATGCTGTTTAAATCGAATTCAGTAAGAAGAGTTGCAAATGGCAACATCAGTTTTTTTGAGGGACATCCGATATGGAGGTCTTGTAAGTCTCCAACAATAAGGCGTTTTCCACTAAGGGAAGAGACATCCTTCAAGGAAATCATTGACTCGGTGAGGTTCAGACTCTTAAGACCATTTTTTAGAGGGAGATGGTCGATATATAGGCAAAAATACAAACTTGATTGGCGAGACCCTGAACCACGGCAACTTCAAAGTACATGGTGATCTTATATCGGGCTCAGTGAACGACAATCTCAGTGGTTGCTTATAAATAACGGCAAAACCACCACCGTAGTTTTCACTCACACGAGTTTACTCAAAAACTCATAGCCATGGGGTGTACTTTCCCATATGACCAATTCATCTCTCTTTAACCATGACTCAGTTATAATCATAATACCTACATCCATTGTTCAATGATGTAGTCACGGTTAAGTGAGTAATTTGTTCCTGATAGAATTGGCATTCCAGAGATGGAACATTAAGGTTGCAAAAGGGCTCATACTTGATGGGCCGTAGATTACATAGATTTGCTCCGGTCGACCTCTGACTCGTTATTCACAAGTCTCTCAGTAACATGTGCATAATTTTGTGTAGATTATCATGCATCAATTGTTTTGACTTTCAGCGATAGGATTTCCTCCAAGGGTAGAACGTCTGATGTGGGTTCCCCACGCCTGCTTCTCTATGAAAGATACCACGTTCTTAATGCAAGTATACACAGGTTCTGGTAGCCATTTACTGCCAGGTTTTTCTTAGGCTAGCAGCTCAGTCCTATTATACTGCATCATTGTAACAGTTTGGGGGTACTTGAAAGAGCAACTGATGTATTGAAGATAAGAAAAGTCTCATTCATATATGATGTGAGTGATTGCCTTTTATTTGGCAATAAACAAATCAATTCCACTTTGGAGACCACAGTTCAATGACGTATATATAAATACATACCGGTTTGCAGAATCCAGTAGCTAAGGGTTTAAACCAGGGTGAAAATTCCTACTTTCCAATAATCCATTTTTCATGAAAATATGTTAAAGTTGGTCAGTACATGAATCCATAAGTTATTATTACCTTTAATATGCATCCAAGTCTGAATACAGTTAAAATTAACAATACGCCGGTCTTGATAGTTACGGACGAATTCGACTGAGCCACTGGACAAAATCAATTACACCAATTTGAATAGACACAAAATGAACATCATTCCCGAAAAATAAATGGCTTTCCGCGATTCACATTTTTTAGACGAATTCCAATTGCCTTTTTATTCAAATCAATTAACACAGTGCGAAATTAACTGGGAAACCTATAATTTATTTATGAATTCATTTTATTTATTATATTAATTTATTTATAGTTGTTAATAATTGACTATATATCAAGACATTACATGGGAAACCCTGCTTTGACCAAAAGGATAAAAAGAATATATTTGCCCAAAAATCCGACGAATCCAATCAAAAACACTTTGGTCTATTTTTTAAATACATAAGCATAATAATATAAATATACACTATATATATATAACTGCAAAATAAATAAAAATAAACGAACAATAACAAAATAAAAAATAAATAAATTACTAAAAAATTAAAAATAAATAACCAAATAAATAGTTTGAGGGGTCTTTGTTTTATTATTTGAGGGGGCCTACATCCTAAACTCCAGAAAGATGTGAGTTTCCACATAGCCTATAAGTCCTAACCATTTTGCCCCCCCCCCCCCCCATCGCACACCATCAATTCACCCCGGTCCGAGGCTGCTTGTTGAAAATCTGAATGGTGGTTTGGTTCTGAATATGTTTGGAAAGCGTTTCATTTACGTGGCAACCTACTAAATCACTGCTAAGATGTGCTTTTTCGACTTGGTGTAAATTCGCGTGAAATATTGCGTAAAATAGGTACGGTATATTGACCGCACACGTGGATAAAGACAAGCTTTAGTGTTAAAAATGGACAAAAGCTTCCAATTAGCCGACAAACACTTTTTACAAAAGCCATTTAGTATAAAAATGTTAATTTTTTTTTTCAAGTTGAAGGTTACTTTCGGTCTTTCAGATCTTTATTTTGTTAAGTGCGCTTTTGCAAAAATCACAAAACTTAGAGTGCGCCATATGAACCGCAAAATGATTGAAAATTGAGAAATCGCGCATAAATGCGGCTTACATTTTTTATCATATTTTAAAATCTATCAGCCCAAATTTGAACGAAATATAAAATGAGTACTGAGAACGGCCTCTGCTCAATAGGAAATTACAAAGTATTACCACAGCTGCCAATCATTGCCTCTTAAGGGGTTTGACGTGTTAGCGACCTACTCGATAAAATTTTCCAGAATTCACATGGTATTTACAATGGTGCTGATTAAGAATCTGAAATAAAAAATGGAGGTCACCGACTTTGTTTTTGAGCTATAGCCAAAACAAAAAAAAGTATGTTGTCACTTTTTAAACCACGCAAGTCTATGGGAAAAGTCAAAATTTGACGTTTAGATCGCCTCTCGATAAAATTTTGTAATTTCTAAATATGTTGAGGTTCCGATGTTGTTCCTCAAAATTTTGAAATAAAAAATGAGGGTCACCGACTTACTTTTTCCATTACACGCCGAAAACCACTGAAATTGGACACTTTTTTTCAAATTGGGCGTCTTGTTGGGCGGCAAGAAAAATCCGCGCCACATTCGGCATGCAGGAACGCAGGCGTAGAGATGCGCGATTTTAATAAACGCAAACAAGCGCACAGTTATTCGCGGTATCTGCGCATGATACCTTCGCAGCTCAAAATTAAAATTCTTCCATTTGTCCATGACTGGGCTCCAAACAGAATGCTGAAGGTGTAAAGCAGGTTGCGCGTACACAAATCACACGTCAAACCCCTTAAAGGGTACACACCACCATTAGAGTGGACACAGCCTATATCAGTCCGAGGTTTATCACGACTGTAGTACCTCTTTTGTTTATAAATTGTGAGATATTCTTAATAATTCTGTGATTTTGTTGACCAAATTTTATTTTAGCAGACAGGATTGAATATGTACTGAAAATGTTGAAAAGAAAACATAGAAATTTGAATGAAATCTAAGTGTGATTGGCGTTTAAACACACAAGGCGCATGCGAGGCTAAGAGTCGGAAGTGAACCCGCGAAAATACGGCATCTGTCAAAATCAGTAAATATCTAAAAATCTGAACGTAAATGTTATCTTCAAATTTTGATATGTTGTAGAGAAATCTCTACTGGTTGTATTCATATAATCCGTATTTTCCAAAACGAAAGGTAACTCGAGTTATAGCCATTATTCTGACCATCATTTTACACACAAAGTCTATGGCGCGTGCAATGGTTGTGTGTACCCTTAAAGGGGGATGGCCCGATTTAAGTCTATAATTTTTTTCATCTTGATAGAATGGCCTTCACCCCAAAATCCCATCTGTAAAGTTTCACGCCGATATTTCAAGCCGTTTTGATGTGAGAGCTAAAAACGTGATTTTGTAATCTCCGTAGAATGCTGTGTAAAATTAATATTGGTCGACCAAAATGGGGCATATTTTCGCTCATAACTTCCAAACCAAACATCCTTTAGCCTTAAGATTTCACAGGGTTAATGAGAAAAATAGTGGCTTTCATCTGATACCAAAATGTTGACCATTTCCGGTAAAATCTGGGGTCCCTGGGGACGAGGCTATTAGCGATCGGGCCATGGACCTTTAATAGTATAGATTCATTACGGCCGTCCATTCGAAACTCGCACACGCATGCGCCGTAACCTGTTGGCCTGGAAACGGTACATCGTTCTATGCAAATTCGTGAATATATGAATAAACAGGTACACCAGATTATGGAAATCAAGGAATATATGAATAAATTGGTACACCACGCTATGGAAATTAGTACGCACTACGGCAAAAGATGGTTACGGCTTAAAAATTGTGTTATATTGAAGTCTGTGTACCCGCCTGACCGTGCTGACGTCACTGACTCGAGGAAGATGAATACACTATATAGCCAGGTGTATAAATGGGTACCGGTGTGAAAGCAGATATAGTCCGCCGGGAACCACGGTCCGGGCTCCATAGACGATAACGGAATAAAGCGTGCCCTATTCTTTATCGTTGTAGCCGGTCTGTGAGTACGGCGGACTGTATAATTACTTCTACACCCGTGTCATATAATACAGTGTCCATGTGATTGCGTGGCCTACCACCCATAGGCATAATTGTGGTCTCCATTGAGTGCTGTATGCATCATTTGTTTCAGCACTGTACCCAAATGGCCTCGTCTACAAGGTCACGGTTTATTCCGTACATATTGCTATAGTAGCTAGGACACTCTCTCATGGGGGACACTCAGTTTATTTACAGCGGCATTATTCATTATTCAATGTTCAAATTGCAACAGACTCGCTGTAGAGGAGGTGTGGCGATTCTCCTACAGCCCGTGCATGTGCTTTGACCAAAGTTAAGTTAAGATGTACATTGTTTAAATGTCAGACTTTGCGAACAATTCGGAAATGTGTAGCCAAAGACTTGAATTTACATACGGGATACGACAGAAAAAAATGCTCGCAAAGCGCGCGGAAATGTACCGTTTTTAATTTTTGTGGGCCGCCAGCTATAGCTGGCAGGACCACTTAGCAATCCGTTGTGCGTGTGTGTGTGTGTGTGTGGATGTATGTAGGTGTGTGGTGTGTGTGTGTGCGTGTTTGTGTTTGTATGTGTGTGTGTGTGTGTGTGGATGTGTGTGTCAATAAATTGTTATTTTTTTTTAAATTGACCCCAATTGAAAAGTTGAACTTTAATTGGAACCAAACTTCTGTCATAGGTGCACCATGGGATCCCTCATATGTTGATGAGGTCAAAGGTCATGTTGAAAGGTCAAATGTCATGTGAGGTCAAGTTGAAAAATGGGCTAAACATGTAAAATTGACCTAAATTGAAAACTTGAAGTTCAACTGGAACCAAACATGTGTTATAGGTGCACCATGCGATCCCTCATATGTTGATGAGGTCAAAGGTCATGCGCCAGGGTCAAATGTCATGGGGCGGCCCACAGCTTATATTCTTTGAATATAGCGAGCGCGAAAGCCGAGAACCGCGAAATTCTAGTTTATTCTGAGGTAACGAATGAGGTAATGAATTCATTCTTGTGCCAGATGAAATTTTCTCTCACATTGCTTTCCATGCATCAAGCAATTATCAATAAATCAATCAAATTTATTCAACACAAAAGCCAAATTTAGTCGCTACCCATACTAAATAGGCAATAAATGATTTGAATAAAAACTTTAATTAAATTGTAATTGTATTATTATGCCTTTTTGGTATATAATGTCTTGAAACCTAAATATTTTCAAATTATTTTCACAGGCGTCAGAGCTACCATTGCCCGGGAAATTCAAGTATATGTGGAAAGAAGTCAACAAAATGATCGATGGCCTACATATTGCTAACCATAAAGGTAAAATTTGCAAAACTCAGCTCCATCCGGATAGGTTCAGGGTGGCCAATCCAGAAGCCGCTTCTGTCAATACAATGGCTGCAGAACAAACTTTCTCTTGGTTGGGGAAGTACAAAAAACAAATGGCATCTCTTCCTAAACGTCAACAAATGTTCATGCTGCACCGCTTGTCACTTCGTCGAAATAACTACACCTCTGTATGTGACAGAAATAACAAGAAACCACTTCTGCCGAGTTCAAGAGGTCATGCACAGAATAATCAGGAGAAGTAATTTTATTTCACAATTACTTTTTCTCGTGTAAAATCTGCATGAAGCAGTATTTGAGAAACTGTAGTTTTGATAAAAAAATGGACATAACATTATGGTTTTCAGGCAAGCTTTGAAGGGAAATTGCATGACCCGGTGTGAAAGCAGATATAGTCCGGCGGGAGCCACAGTCCGGGGCTCCATAGACGATAACGGAATAAAGCGTGAAACTAATGTTGCGTAAAGAGTCAACTGAATCGATTGCCCTATTGTTCATTTTTTTTTTTTTTTTTTTTAAACTTTCTCTTGGTTGGGGAAGTACAAAAAACAAATGGCATCTCTTCCTAAACGTCAACAAATGTTCATGCTGCACCGCTTGTCACTTCGTCGAAATAACTACACCTCTGTATGTGACAGATATAACAAGAAACCACTTCTGCCGAGTTCAAGAGGTCATGCACAGAATAATCAGGAGAAGTAATTTTTTTTCACAATTACTTTTTCTCGTGTAAAATCTGCATGAAGCAGTATTTGAGAAACTGTAGTTTTGATAAAAATTGGACATAACATTATGGATTTCAGGCAAGCTTTGAAGGGAAATTCCATGACCCGGAATTGACGTAAAAGTAGCATTTTAGTTTGCCTTTCTTTGAAGCGTGACGAACAGGTTTTATAATGTGCGCGTGTACAGCGTGTGCTACGCCCTGACCTCTACACATGGATGGCGGGTCTGAGTCCAGGAAGTTGTTTTTTTACCTATACAATATCACGGGAAACAATGCATACACCTTGTCGAACAATAGAACATCTGTATGGAATATGTGCACCAGCAGGTGTATGCATAGTTTCCACCATATGCATTGTTTCCGCCATATTGTATAGGTAAAAAACCAACTTCCTGTTGTTTCACTCGGCGACCATTCAACTGCATGGTGGCAGCCCGCTATCCATGTGTAGAGGTCAGTGGTGCTGCTTAATGGTAAAATTAGACAGGTTAGATTTTGATGATTTCCAAATACTGTAGGCATTTTTTGTTAAAAGTGGTTAAGCAAGTGTTTCAGGATAATTGGAGGGTGCTGAATCCAAAAATGGCTGTTAACAGGTGCGCCGTTGCCGTTTTCACCTTCAAAATTCGAAAAAACAAAATGGCCGCCGTTTCAACACAATTTGTGCTAAAACGTGGGTTTAAGGCAACATAGAAGGTTAGAAGTGGTGGCAATACCCATGTTTATGACACTGAGGATTCCATATTAGCTACTACAAAACTTGTACCTAGCTTGGGTTTGCCGCCATTTTGAAATTCAAGATGGCCGCCATATTACTAGTATTAGGATCCGCTATCAAACGCCTTTCATTTTATAGACAAAGACATGCAGAGCAATACGCATGTTTGTGACACTGAAGATTCTATATTGACTACTACAAAACTTGTACATAGCTTGGGTTTGCTGCCATTTCGAATTTCAAGATGGCCGCCATATTAAGGATTAGCTATCCAATGCTTTTATGTAATAGACTAAGACATGCAGAGCAATACGCATGTTTGTGACACTGAAGATTCCATATTAACTACTACAAAACTTGTACATAGCTTGGGTTTGCTGCCATTTCGAAATTCAAGATGGTCGCCAAATTAAGGATTAGCTATCCAATGCCTTTTATGTTATAGACTAAGACATGCAGAGCAATAGGCATGTTTGTGACACTGAGGATTCCATATTGTGCCTAGATTAGTCGATTGTCAGCCTTTCACTGCCTTTCATGCACGCGGAGCAGAGAACGAGATAGCTGCAACTCTGAGTGTCCAACGACCGAGTAGAGTGGACGTTGAATGCAGAGATATTCAGAGAAATTTGCAAGAAAATGAAATTTCAATCGACAATAGATCTTTTTGCATCAGGTTTAAGCCAATTAAGTGCCCCGTTTTGCATCTTGGAAACTTGGACCTGGAAGCAGGTGAATGCATTCTCAATGACGTGGACAAGAGAACGAGGGTGGGCATTTCCACCATATTGTCGCTTGCTTCAGGTTTTGAACAAAATAAAGAGAGACATGGCTATGACTAACCCATTCTTGATATCCATTTCTGATTCAACTTGTAGCACCACCACTGCTTCTTTCACAGTGGGAAAGGCCAATGACACAACCTCACAACATGCCAGCCAGACCCACTAATAATGTCAACATTACATTGCGGCGGGTTTAACCTCTCACTCAGGCATAGAATCATGTCACCAGGCTTTTCGGAACAGATTGCCAAAGTTATACTCCCAAGTTGGACCTTTTACACGTGTAGATTCCACACCATTAAATAGATCTGGTCTGACACCCTCTGGCCAAAAAGTGTTTTGGAAAAGGTTTAAAAAAGTGATCCCGTTTCCATTGTCTGACACAAGATGCTTGGCTGTATGCTCTCTGTTGGGATCTGAGTGAAACTATTCTTGTTTTTTCCATTGATATCAAGATGTAATAATGTAAGCTTGTGAGTAGAAGGGTTTGGTGGACCATATATGTATGTTTGCCTCCAACCACCAAACTAAGTACAGGTAAAAAAAAATAGTAGAAACTGAAACTTCCTGGGCCATATTTTGTGTTAGAAATTATTTTAAAGATACAAATGAGCACAATATCAAGACAAAAAAGTGTGTGAGTCTTACTACTAAGTAATAACACCCACCCCATATGAATATTTTAACTAGAAGCCACAGTTTCAGAGGGGATCAGAACTCATCGTTGTCTTCACGCTTCAGTCACTTGAAAAATCTGTGGTCAACTTACGGATTCTTCTTGCTGAATGGAATGCAGAGGTCTAGCAATCCAAGGTAATGCATAATTTTAGTGACTGAGTCGAGAAATTTAAGTTTTAATTAGGATCATTTTGTACATAAACCAATGGCAATTTATTTGGTGGTGCGCAACCATGAGTAGCAACAATCAACCAGGGAGGCCTGTGTTGGCTGGTGTTCTAAGAGTGTATATGCAATCCCATTTTGAGCACCTATAAAAGAAATACTGGAGTGGACATTGAGAAGAAAGGCTTATCATACTGAACCTTAAATGTGTACAGATTAGCTATTTCACAATATCACGACCAGATAGAGGGAAACCAGTTGGAGAAAATTTCCTGGTGTCTACATTGATGAAAGGTACTAATCGCAATCCTAGATATTCATAGAAACATGGAAAGTGGAACCGGTGCTGACGTTTTCCTGTGACTTGCCGCCTTGGGAAAATCTTTCTCTAAAGATGTTGTCATTGGATTTAGCCTTGATTTTAGCCCTTGCCACATCAGGGAGAAGTCATCTTTGACTAGTACTGATTTCAAGTTTTTGGAGTTTCCAAGAGTGTTCTGTATTTTATTCCTTCTCGCCTGCAGAAACAGAGTAGACCTGGTTATCCGGTCAATAGTGTTGAGATTGAATTCTTTTCAAATATATAGGCCTGATGCATTTATCAACTTCAGCATATTGTGGCAGTGATGTTTGCCTTTTCACAAATTCTTTTAGAGCAAGAAAAGCCACCAACAATTCTAAATAATTTGTGGTATTTCTGTTCCTCGTTGAACCACTACTCCTGTGTCTGTTGATGGAGACAGTGAGCTCCCCAACCTTAGATAAAGGCACCTGACATGATGGCTAGTTCTGGATGAGGGCGGATTGGCGTATAGTGGCTCACCCTCTCGCCTTTCATCAATGCGACCCGGGTTTGATTCCCTGCGGAGCCAGTGTCGTATGGGAATTTGGTTGCCGATTCATACGTGTCTTCGCATGTTTTCTCCGGACTTCTTTCCGTAAAGCATTTCTTGTCGTTCTGGATTTACCTGTTGTGTTGTAGCAGTCTAAGGTGCTCCACAGTGGAACCCTGAGCACTTTGGTGGATTTGTCGTACGTTATAAGAATTAGATAATAATATTACTATCGGCTTCCATTCCATTTGTGTAAAACGCATTTTCCACCAGTTCAATTCTTGAAGGCTCTGGAAGGGTGAGAGTCATTCAAAATGAAGGATTTAGTTTGTCTGAATTGTGTATCGGAATCATAAAATACTAGGTGTTCTTCAAATGGATAGTGGCAATCTTCTGATTGCACCAGACATTTTGCCAATTGTATGGATTACAATTTGAAATGCTCTTTTCTGTTTTGATAGAGTGATTCCGAAATTTCAGATTGAAGACCGGTGTCATGTACTACAGTGTCCGTGTGACTGAGTGTCCTACCACCGATATGTCTATTGTGTTCTCCATTGAGTGCTGTATGCATCATTTGTTTCAGCACTGTACCCAAATGGCCTCGTCTACAAGGTCACGGTTTATTCCGTACATGTTGCTGTGGTAGCTAGGACACTCTCTCATGGGGACACTCAGTTTCTTTACACCGGTGTGAAAGTAATTATAGAGACTCTCTGGCCTGAATGTTAATGCTCTAGTTTTTTAGGGGTTTTGCTTGTAATTATAGGACTTTTTGGATTTGTCATAGGTTTGGAAGTCCTGAGAGCCGGTAGCGTGCTGATAGTATGGGCGGAAACCCTGTTGTCTGCGAAAAGAACTTCTCCGTCCCTTATTGCTTCATTACTATGCGAAATCAGAGGATGAAGGCCTGCCATATGGTTTGCCCCGTGGGGCTGACACCACTGGCGGGACCGTTCAGAGAAAACCCGCTTTAATAAAAGGGTTCTGCATGTCTCTGTCTATAACATGAAATGCGATGGATAGCTGATCCTAACAATATGGCGGTCATCTTTAATTTCAAAATGGCAGTAAACAAGGCTAGGTATTGCAGTAGCCAATAAGGAATCCTCAGTGTCATAAACATTAAACATGGGTATTGTTCTGCTTGTTTCTGTCCATAACATGAAAGGCACTGGATACAGGCGCGGATCCAGGGAGGGGGCGGAGGGGGCGCGAGCTACCGGTAATTCTGCAAAATCAGCCCATTTTGGACAAGTTTAGCCTTTTAGCCCTCCGGTAATTTTGATGTTTTTCAAATCCTGGATCCGCCCCTGGGATATTTAAACAGCCATCTTGAATTTCAAAATGGCAGCGAACCGAAGCTAGGTACAAGTTTTTTAGTAGCCAACAGGGAATCCTCAGTGTCACAAGCATGGGTATTGCTATGCATGTCTCTGTCGATAACATGAAAGGCACTGGATAGTTGATCCTAATAATATGGCGGCCATCTTCAATTTCAAGATGGCAGTAAACAAGGCTAGGCATTGCAATAGCCAATAAGGAATCCTCAGTGTCATAAACATTAAACATGGGTATTGCTCTGCATGTTTCTGTCCATAACATGAAAGGCACTGGATATTTGATCCTAATTATATGGCGGCCATCTTGAATTTCAAGATGGCAGCAAACCCAAGCTAGGTACAAGTTTTGTAGTAGCAAAAAAGGAATCCTCAGTGTCATAAACATGGGTATTGCCACCACTTCTAACCTTCTATGTTGCCTTAAACCCAAGTTCTAGTTACAAATTGTGTTGAAATGGCGGCCATTTTGGGTTTTTTTCCAATTTTGAAGTTAAAAACGGCAACGGCGTAACTGTTAACAGCCATTTTCGGATTCAGCACCCTCGAAATACCCTAAAACAGTTGCTTAACCACTTTTAACATAAAATGCCTCCAGCACTTTAAGTTTAATGGAGCACAAATATTCACTTTTTGAGCTGTCTAAATACTGCACTGCGCATTAGGCATCTAATGCAAGACGGCGCGTGCGCCTTTTTGTTCGTTTGTTGTTCGTGTGCTTTAGGCATAGGGGGTGCTTATATACTACAAGCTTATATAGGGGAAAGCATGAATACCGTCAAATTATGGTGAATCTTGTCTCCTTTTGCAGCAAGAAACCCATCTGCTGCGTAACCAGCAGGAAAACCATCTGCTGCATAACGTGTTTTACGCGCAGATTTTTAAGGGAAAGGGACTTTATCTAGTAAAACTGCACGTATAGCGGTAGACATTTTGCTTCGCGAAACGATAGCATGTAAACAAACTCAAAGATTTGTAAGAAAATGAGCACGGCTCATTATACTTTCACCAACAATATTTTAAAAAGTAAATGTTCAGGGTCAAATTTGAATACATGTATTATTCTTGTCATAAATATGATCTGGTGTAGTTTTACTAGATAAGGTTTCAAAAGAAAGTGTAAATTTGTGATTTAAATTCGAGTTCAAATCCGCGGGAAGTTATCATTGTTTTCGACCCCAAAAGTGCGGAGTTCAAAATTGCAAAGTCCCTTTTCCTTACAAACTGCACATATTGCACGTTACGCAGCAGACGGGTTTCCTGCTGTACAATATGCAAGGTATAGTAGATTGGTGCTACTTGTACTGGTGCATGCACAGATATATCTGTGGATGCATGTTATAAATTTCATACCAGTCAATGCAGGTCATTCAGGTGTCGAAAGTCAAATTTTCACAATGCTCCGATTGAGCTGAAATTTTACTGGAATGATCCTTATGACATTCTAAACATATTTGAAATGAGATGATCTTCGCAAAGCTTTTGATTCTGTTAATCACAATTTATTATTAAAGAAACTTCATGACATTGGTGTGCGTAATAATGAGTTGAAATGGTTTATTTCATATTCGAAAACAAACAACTGTGTTGAATGGTGTGTCATCTGATAAGAAATTCATCACCATTGGTGTCCTGTAGGTTTCGATCCTTGGCCTGTTGCTCCTTTGTATTTTGTTAATGATTTGCCGTCCATTCCTTCATGCAAAACGACTCCTTATGCTGACCATACGGCTCCCATATATGCTTGCGATAATGAGATAGAAATGTGTAAGGTGCTTAATGAGAATGTTTCTAAAGTTGAAGAGAGGTTATATAAGAATGTTATATCTCTGAATATTTCTAAGACTAAGTATATACATGGTATGTGGCACAAATCATTGTATTGATAAGTTCAGTAACGTTTGTTTATCAATTTGTGATAATATCATTGAAAGGGTAAATTCATATAAATATCTTGGTGTTTGGTTCGATCCACAATTGAAATGGAATACTCATAGTATTAGTATTTCTTAGAAGGTATCTCAGCGGATTGGGCTAATTTCTAGGTTAAGGAAAATTGTTCCCTTCAACATAACCATACTTGCTACAAGTCTGGCTATACCGTATTTCGATTATTGTAATCTGTTGTGGTATAACTGTTCCCAGTGTTACAAAACTATATGCTCCAGGTTCTATTTAACGAACTTGCTTTGTGGTATTGAATGAAGGTCCAAGCGCACGTAATTTGGGATGGAAGACCCTTGATGTAAGATCTAAATGTTGATACCGCACAAATGATATATAAGTGTTAAAAATGTGATGCCCCGTGCTATTTAACAGGAATTCTTTCTTTCTACCCTACTACTCGATCCAGTATAGGAGGTTGTCTTAAGGGGTTTTGACGTGTTAGTGATCTACTCGATAAAATTTTCCAGAATTTATATATATGGTATTTACAACGGTGCTGGTTAAGAATCTGAAATACAAATTGGGGGTCACCGACTTTGTTTTTGAGTTATAGCCCAAACAAAAAAGGTATGTTGTCACTTTTTAAACCATGCAAGTCTATGGGAAAAGTCAACATTTGACGTTTGGATCGTCCACAAAATAAAAACGTCTGGATAAAATTGTGTAATTTCTAAATATGTTGAGGTCCCGATGTCGCTCTTTATAATTTTGAAATAAAAAATGATGGGCACCGACTTACTTTTTTCCATTACACGGCGAAAACCACTGAAATTGGACACTTTTTTCAAATTGGGCGTCTTTTTGGGTGGCAAGAAAAATCCGCGCCACATTCGGCATGCAGCAAAACAGGAACGCAGGCGTAGAGGTGCGCGATTTTAATAAACGCAAACAAACGAACAGATATCCGCGGTATCTGCGTGTGATACCTTCGCAGCTCAAAACTAAAATTCTTCCATTTGTCGATGACCGGGCTCCAAACAGAATGCTGAATGTGTAAAGCAGCTTGCGCGTAAACAAATCATACGTCAAACCCCTTAAGGTGTTTGCGTCGTCAGAGAACCTATCGATGAAATTCGCTTAAATTAACATATATGTTATTTTAAAGTGTGTAGATAACAAATCTTGAAAAAAATTAGGGGGTACGGTACTCAATTTTGAGATATGAATGGTTTAAAAAGGACATGTTTCGCCCAAAGTTACTACAGTAGTCTATGAGAAAATTAAAATTTGCACCACATTATGCCTCATAGTGAAAAAACGATTCGATAAAATTTTGTAATTTTCACCTATGTTCAGGGTTTTAATGTGATCTTTTTGAAAATGTAATAAAAATAGGGGTGCCGGGATTAATTTTCCAAATAAATGACAAAATATGTCCAAAAATACGTCTATTTTGGCACCGGGCATTGTCAAATCCGAGACGCATATGCACCGTTTCGTGCGTACCATCGCGTTGATAAAGGCGCGATCAAACGCTAGTTTTCGCTTAACGGCCAGACGCTTCTCTTGTGACTATAACAAAATATAAATCCCTTTACTTTTCTGGGTTCTCTTCCCAGACTATAAGGTCTTCTTTAAATCATTTTTTAGCATTGACCAAAATAACATTGTCAAGCAACAGTATAAGGGCTTTACCATTATGTAAAGTGCGAAAGCTTGAAATGCATACGGGGGGGGGGGGGGGACAATTTCATGTTTGTTCACACTGAGTTTTTAATTTATTGTCGTATAAATTGTTCAATGGATAGGAATTTGCTAAATCTAAATTACGCACTATTAACCAACCTTATTTTTATTTATTTATTTATAGTTCTATGGTTGTGTTATTATGTCTATGTCAATAAATCTCCCAAGAAAAAAATGGTAGAGATCTGCCGCACAGGGCGGTGAACGTTTGATGAACTGAGAATTGGTGTAAGCGTCTATATAGCAAACGTAAATTTGACCTACTTCAGTCCTTTTTCAGTAAAATTACAACAAAGGGTCAACGGGTTCCTAATTTTCAAATAACGATATAAAATTTGGGTAGAATTTATGCACATTTGGTTAATGAAAGGGGCACTTCAGATTCCATAGGGCGGCTGAGGGTCTACTAATCTGTCGGAAAACAGTCCCGAAAACTAGGCACGAACTGCATGGCCTGGGGTTTTCCCCGCTGCACACACCATACACCCTACACCACGGCCCCTTCAGGTCTATGTCCCTAATAAAGAACCAATCTTTGTGGGGTTCTTTGTAGAACCAAAAAAGGGTCTGTGACCAAGAAAAATGGTTCTTTGTAGAATCTTAAACTCTAGAAACTTTAAAGGTATGTTAAAAAAGCACCCATATTTTCTGTTTTTGACATATATTTTTTCACATCCTCCCCACATATCTAATTAATATTATAGACCTATCTCTCATATTTCTACGATGCGTCGGACTTCAACGGGTGCCTGTTGGACGCCGGTCTCTTCGTTTGTTTGAAGTTAGAGACTGTTCAGTCCTTTAATTTCTGACATTAGCGATTTTTCTTTTAAAAGAATGTTCTTTTTCCGCTCAACAAAACATTTTTTTATTATGGCGAAGAGAAAGGGCATGGTCAATTCTGTCTTTTTCGCTTTCACAACACATCGCATTTGTACGCGCTGAACAAATGAGTTCTCCGCGAAATCTGCGTGTGCGCCATACGCAGATTCAAGCAAGGCGCAGGGTGAAATTTGAAATACGCATGCTCAGTAGTGAGCTAAGTTCTCTGACGACGCAAATACCTTAGTGGTGATAGAGGATCATAAAGCTAACGGCCAGATTTTCTTTATTTTCAGATATATGGTATTTTCATCTGTGCAAATGAGAAATCTGAAATAAAAAATGGGGGTCACCGACTTAGTTTTTGAGGTATGACGTGTTCAAAAATCACATTTTTCGGGAAAAATTGTACAGAGCTCTATGGGAAAATGAGAAAAAGACGCCATTTTCCTCATAAAAATAAACTTCTGACGGCCAGATTTTTTATTTTTGAAATTATGTTGAAGTCATATGTCAGATCTTTAAGGCGCATCAATAAAAAGAGGGGGTCACCGACTTAGTTTTCTTGCAACCTGTCAATTTTAGTGCGTCTTGGTTAACTGTTGTGGGCGCAGCACTCTTCGCGTACCTACGCACCAAAACTAGCGCACCAAAAGTAGCGCCAGGTATACACGCATCATAACCCATCAAACAGTGATTATGATAGAATTTACGGTATCGCAGCTTTATAATCTACACAAGTGATTTCACTCCTTAAAATGGAACGCTAAGTGACATAAACGTCAGAATATAACAAAATTACCCTTCAAAAAGTTTAGAAAGATGTTCCAAAATATATTTTATGTAACATGAAGATTTTTTAAAACTTCTGCCACACCTTTTTTTTTTTTTTTTTTTTATTGGTGTAAGCGTCTATATAGCAAACGTAAATTTGACCTACTTCAGTCCTTTTTCAGTAAAATTACAACAAAGGGTCAACGGGTTCCTAATTTTCAAATAACGATATAAAATTTGGGTAGAATTTATGCACATTTGGTTAATGAAAGGGGCACTTCAGATTCCATAGGGCGGCTGAGGGTCTACTAATCTGTCGGAAAACAGTCCCGAAAACTAGGCACGAACTGCATGGCCTGGGGTTTTCCCCGCTGCACACACCATACACCCTACACCACGGCCCCTTCAAGTCTATGTCCCTAATAAAGAACCAATCTTTGTGGGGTTCTTTGTAGAACCAAAAAAGGGCCTGTGACCAAGAAAAATTGGTTCTTTGTAGAATCTTAAACTCTAGAAACTTTAAAGGTATGTTAAAAAAGCACCCATATTTTCTGTTTTTGACATATGTTTTTTCACATCCTCCCCACATAAAAATTGTACAGAGCTCTATGGGAAAATGAGAAAAAGACGCCATTTTCCTCATAAAAATAAACTTCTGACGGCCAGATTTTTTATTTTTGAAATTATGTTAAAGTCATATGTCAGATCTTTAAGGCGCATCAATAAAAAGAGGGGGTCACCGACTTAGTTTTCTTGCAACCTGTCAATTTTAGTGCGTCTTGGTTAACTGTTGTGGGCGCAGCACTCTTCGCGTACCTACGCACCAAAACTAGCGCACCAAAAGTAGTGCCAGGTATACACGCATCATAACCCATCAAACAGTGATTATGATAGAATTTACGGTATCGCAGCTTTATAATCTACACAAGTGATTTCACTTCTTAAAATGGAACGCTAAGTGACATAAACGTCAGAATATAACAAAATTACCCTTCAAAAAGTTTAGAAAGATGTTCCAAAATATATTTTATGTAACATGAAGATTTTTTAAAACTTCTGCCACACCACAACATAAATTGATAGTCAGTGAAAAATTCACTGACCATCTAGGATTTGAAAAAAAAATCTTCATGTTTATATATATTAATTACCCATATGTTTGAGCTTCTTTATTTCACGTTATAAATATAAGTTTATGGTTCACTAGTCCGATAATTGAAACGGGTTTCTATTCCAAATTTGTATGTAAAATGATCCGAATATAATAAGGTTCGATATTCCGAGTTTAAAGAAAGGCTCGCTTTTCCAAGCTAAAAGGTGTGCTATTCCAAAACCATATACTGGGGCCCGCGTGTTCTATTTTTCGAATTTCAAAATGGTCGCTATTCAAACACTTTTAAATGAAAACAATTGATTTGTAGCAGAAATTTGATAAGATCAGTTTTAGTTTAGGAGGATTTTATGGGTTAGTTTTAGGGTGTCTATAGGTTAAAGGTTTGCCATACAATTTGGATTGGTGTCATCACCACCAAAAATAGAAAACTTAGGTGATGTTGACATTTGTTGTTATCCCAGGGGTTTTTAAAATGTGGAAATTGAAAAATGTTATCTATAATATCGGTTTCCGATTAGTTTGAAAACATTGTTTATTATATTTCTATCTCTTAAGTTGTTTTCGTCTCAAGAAAACGGGAATGTGCGTTTGTTCAAAACAATTCGTCTTGGTCATTTTTAAACATGATATAAAAAACTTATTTTCACACATTTCGTCTCAAGATCCAATTAATTCGTGTGTCCATGGCCCATTCATCAAATGTTACAAAAGCCAATTCTCTTGGTCATAATTTTCACATTAAGCCCAAACCCAAATATATTCGTTTGTGGTGGTGTCTTGTATGCTAGCCATGGACCTAAGAGTTAGGCCTATAACATCAGGTAATTTATCATAATTAAATAATATTTTGCTCCCTTAACCTCATTTTCTTTTCAACTCATCACTTCGTCCTTTCAACGCATCCTTCAGTTAGACAGTTAAGACCATTATTTATTCACACCCTCATATTTCCCTGTTATTAAATAATGACAAAGGCAATAACGTTATCGACTTATAGTGTTTGAAACAAATGGGAGAATTATACAGTGTATATTGCAGTATAATGAAAATACAAATAAGCATTCCAAATTTAAACTATAATAATTATATATCAGTATTACGTGAGTTGTAATACCGTTAAGATTTGGTCATTTAAACACCAACGATTATAGAAGATAATAATAAAAGTTGAAATAATTAGTAATGAGTATGGGGAAGTGTGTGGGAGAGGCCAGAAGACAAATGAACTTTTAGATTGACCCCACCCAGTAGAAAGTGGGACTATTGTGGGCCATCAAAGGCGGGGACAAAAAAACAAAAAAGACAGGACCAAACAAAACAGGGACAGGGCGGGGTACAGGAAGGGAGTTCAAAATGTTTGTATTAATATCGGGGTATAAAAAATAACAGTGAGATGGCGAAGTAAGTGAGGCATATCGGGAAGGTGCAGCAGAATAAGAAAAACGAAACTGGGCCTAATAGAATGGTAATAGGCCCATAGAATGTGGCTTCGTTTAATTTTCTCTTCAATTCGTCTTTCAACGCATCCTTTTTCCTTTCAATTCTTTTCCTTTCAAATCTTTCTTCCTTTCTTCCGTATCTTCTTCTTCCTACCCTTCCTTCCTTCCAATCTTTCTTCCTGCCTTTCTTTCTTCATTTTGCCTTTATTTCGTTCTTGCTTTCTTTCTTCTTTCTTCTTCTTTCTTTAGTCTTGTTCTTAGTTATTTATTTATTTATTTATTTATTATTTATGTATATTTATTTAATTTATTTATTTATTTATTTATTATTATTTCTTCTCAAGTTGGTTTTTTGATAAAAGATGCCCCGAAAAAAAAACTCTGTTGCTTCGTTTGCCTTACACCCCCATTTCAGAAATGGCCATGCATTTAATTTCGAAAAAATGGAGTGTCTTTATTAGGTAAAGGGCCCTTTTTCGCCTGGAGCCAGTAAGAGGAGGGGAATGTTTTCGGGATCTTAGCTTGTAAGTTAAGAAAACATTGTTATGCCTTTCAATTTCCGCATGATGAGATACACTTGAACCATTCTTCTGCAGCTGCGCGCGCCGCCTGTTGACTGCAATCTCCAGTACAATTGCAAGTTGTGAACCGGAGCAACTCCTCAGGAGCCATGGGATCTACTGTTGGAACTGGTTCATAACCACAAAACCCATGGTGTCAATACATAGTCACTGGGCTCCAAAGACATGCTCGCAGAAAGCATTCCAGTCACGGGTTGGAGATAGGCACGAGTGAATGCTGTCGCAGGCTGATTCTCTTTGGGGGTTCAGAGTCTCTGGTTTGAAATCGTGATCACCCCCCGCCGCACCGCCTTCCGCGAGAAGGAAAAGGGGGGGGAATCGTTGTATCGAATTTCACCCAAAGCAGTGCCTGGTTCATGGTAAATGTACTGGAAAATCAGCCCTGATCACCACGTCTTTAGTAGCCCTTACATCAAGGAAGATTGTCCATATGATACTCAAAGTCTCCTGTACAAAACCTGTCAAATAGAATTGATTTCCCGTGGCCGCGATTGCAGAGAAGACCGTATCAACAGAACACCGCTGAAGGCGTGAGAAAGAGCAAGTAGCGCATCTGTCTTTCTGAGAGAGCTTCTCGGATCCTCCTGACAATGTAAGAGCCCTTCGATGTGGTGAAGAAGAGTGGATGGTGGTGCTGCGCTATGGTGTACCCGCATAATTAGCACGTTGCGTCCTCTGCCAGCACCTGAATAGAATTAAGATATGAGCATGCGGCCTTAAACTTGCAAACCGGTGAACTCTTAACAATTGAAAGCAATATCAAGACGAAAAAGAATCAAAAGTAATCATATATTACGAGCAAGTATAGTACCTATGGACTCCGGATGTGGTCGTGATCTTTTGGCGATAGCTGTTTGTTATAGCCATTCGAAGACCACAGTGATTCTTTGAGACCGACGGCCGTCGGAGGACACTGAAGTAGCTCAGGTAATGTTGGAATCTGTGCAAGTCGGACCTGTACCCACTTCACAATGTAGAGAAGCCATCCGCCGTCAACCACTAGACTGGATGGCATTGTTTGTGGCTTGGTCAGTGAGGCAAGCGGGACAGTACACTACTTTCAGGATGGTATTGAAAAACAAGCTTTGTTCGCTTTGTTCATTTCTGATCTTTGTATGCGAACAAGACAAGGGAGAAGGAGTGAGCTCATACTTAAGTTGTCTCGACTGTCTCATGGCGTGGGCGAACAATTATCAGTCGGTTGACAACTCAAGTGAGTTTAGGGGAACCTTCTTTTATTTGACTTGGAGTCTTTCTGAGCGATGACAGGGCCTGTTACCTTGTTACTTCATCCTGCATGGTCGAGTCACGGACTTGCGGTTCCAGCTTTATCGCATCTCCCTCCCTACTTCTGCCGCTCTCTCCGCGTTGACTTCGTCCATCTGCCGTGATCGTGAACCTGTGGAGAAGGATACAGAAATGCTTGTATCAGGACTGTGACGAAGGGATTGGTTCTCCTCAAACCACTTGAGGGCAAGTCCAATTGCTTCAGCGTCTCGCTGCATCCGTTGTTTTGGCAAGTTTGTGGGGGCGGTGGATCATGTTTCTTGAAAACCCGTCCTCCATGCGTGGTTGACATTTTCGGAGAAGTGATTGAGGGTTTGTACCAGCACTTGTGGACAGAATCCAATATTCATCATCCTCCGCGGCTCAAAACCACCTTCTGACTGGCACCCTTCATCAGTGTCTGCTCGATACAGATGTCACACCAGGTGCCAGACCAATCATGGCAAGAGTAACGGACAACGTGATTCCGTAGGCAGTGAAAACTTTCAAACGTCTGCTGTATCAGGCCGCGCTACGAAGGAATGATTTGGGGGGGGGGGGGGGGGGGTGCGGGACTTCGAAAAAGGGGACTTTTTCGGAAAAGTGGACATTTTTTGATTAAAGGTGGACATAACCCCCTAAAAACATCCTCTTTTGGACTTTGAACATTTAATCCAAAAAGTGGACCTTTTTTGTCAAAAATTCTCTAAATTTTGGGACCTTTTATTCAAAATATTTCAGCAACAAGTGGGACCTTTTGCCCCTTTTGTCGAATTTGGGGGGGGGGTGCGACCGCACCCCCGCAGACCCCCCCCCCCCCCCCCCCCCGGCGTACGGGCCTGGGGTTCGTCCGCGAAACTCAGTGTAAACTCTACGTGCATACTATGTAATGGCTGAGTGGATCAACTTATCAAAGGCAAAAGCACTTGTGTAAAATTGTTATGAAAAGGTCCTATTATGAGGAATCCCGAATGAGTTAGTTACCACGTAGGGTTACGCTTGAGGTTCGCGAACGGACCCCTGGCTTTATCTAGGCGAAGTTTCGAGTTGCTTCATCAGCTGACAATAAAGCCGTGCGCCCTTTAGTCAGATACTCAGACATAAAGGATGGGAAAGGGTGTTCACTTTATATTTGAAGTGGTTTCTAGATAAAATTTCCGGGGGGAACCACGATCCACCGGCCGGTTTTTTGGAATATTAAAAGTGCACCAAAGGGTTTTTTCCGGGGGTGCTTCCCATTTTGGGGGGTCGAAATTAAGTTTTCAGTATTCTGTGGCCAATTATTTAATGTGGGTTTGGCATTTATATGTTTTCAGCCATGACGCACGATTGCAATCATTTTCACAAAAATCCAAAAATGGTTGCCGTAGCCTGAAACCATTCAAAAATGGCAGCCCAAAATTAACTTTTAACTAAATGAGAATATGACACTGTGTACTCGCAGTTATAATGATGTTAGTGTCAATTTAATGTGTTTTGTGTACAAGAATACTTTTTGTCGTTTTCAAATTCAAAATGCGTCAAATACAAGAAAACCAAAATTGGCTGCCATGAAATGACGCATTATATGACCAAGTATAGTTATGGCATAAATACTCCACCACCAATCTTGAATTAAGTGTAGGTTTTCTATATCTCTAGATACTCTTGACATATCCGCAAATTACAAACAGTTTTTTGACTATCCAAAATGGCTTGCCGTTTACTCAAATTCAAAATGGCGTCCACAAAAATCCAACATGTCACGTTTTGACCAAAATGTTAATTCACGGGTCATTGAGTGCCAATGATTAGTTGCCCTCTGCAGTGTAGCCCAATTAATAGTGGTCGATCCGCATAGTACAGTGTCTTTCGTGAGCGAGTGCTATGGCCCTCCAAGTAGTGAAGAATTACTCACATATGAAATGTATATGGGTGTAAGGCTGGCGCTTCCTAACTCGGGCATTCAGTGACAGAAGACGTGAAAACAATGGGGTCTTTGGGTGAGAGACATCCAAATTGCCCAAAGAAGTGGTTTTCGGGTGACAATTTCGCTAAATCTTCCCAAAAATGGAGTCTTTGGGTGAAAGTTTTGCAAAATTTTCTGAAAAATAGAAGTCTTTGGGCAAAATATTTCAAAATCCCCCCCCCCCCAAAAAAAAAAAAAAATTTTTTTTTTTTTTTTTTTTTTTGCCAAAAAAAGGGTCTTTGGGTGAACTTTTTTTTAAATGGGGACTTAGAGCGACAACGATGCTGAAAATATGGGTCTTAAGAGCCTTACATAGGCCTACGCGTCACCTCCAAAGTGGGAGTGTGCCCCGGGTTTTGTCCTCACTGATATTAACATGGCATTTATATATTCAGCACATTAAATGATTGCACGGGATGGTACTTCTTGTTCCTATAAGCCAAACAATATTGTATTCTCAATATCAATGAACAAGTTAAAGCCTAAAGGTGCATTTTGTGATCCTCAGCCTCGTTCCCCGACTTGACTAAAAAAGTTGAGATTTTCATATCACCTGAACCGTTGGCCTAAGTATAGTGTGTGTGCCTAATCATACGTGTAAATTCAATCTACTCTGGAGGAAATTCGCAATTTTGTATTTTCTGTCCGAAATTACAACACAGGGCAGCGTGATATAAACATTTGCTCATAACATCAAAACGAACTGTCAGAATCAACTATATCATATTCATTAATTCTGGGACACGAACGACCAAAACACCGCGTATGTGCGTATCCTTACATCGGAAGCGTATGTTCCAATGCCCTTGACAACTGCAATATAGCGCGTTTAATGCAGGGCGCAGTAGGGCGTAGTCGTGCGTAAGTTGAATGCATGAACGCTTGTATCAAGCTATCTGTGCGTACGCCGTGTCCCAGAATTAAAGAATACGATTAGTTTCTGGTATAATCCAGCAATATTATATTTTCTGGCTCTGTGGCCCAAAACATACAAATAATCAGGGGCTGCGCCAGGTTAAAATCATAGGAGGGGCGAAACATCATGGGGGTGAAACAGTACAAAATGAACTCATTTTGGTTAAAAAAACCCAAAACAGAAAATACAAAATTGCAATTTTTTCTTTCAGAGCAGATGGAATTTGATTAGGCACACACACTATACTTAGGCCAACGATTCAGGTGATATGAAAATCTCAACTTTTTTAGGTGAGTCGGTAACCGACGTGTTGGCCTAGTGGTTAGAGCGTTTTCCTCACAGTCGGGAGGTCGCGGGTTCGAATCGCGACCGGGTCATACCAAAGACTTGGTACCTACTCCCTTCTTGTCAGACGCTCGGCATTTAAGAATGGAGTAGGGAAGTAAACACGTGGAGCTACCAGAAAACTAACCCATGTAGCTTTCGCTGTATTTGGCAAACGCATTGCATAGGGTTATGGAAACGGAGATAGGCGCCGCCTCCTGCGCCATTTTTACGGGGGCAAGAGGCTGCGGATCACAAAATGCACCTAGGCTTTAACTTGGTCATTGATATTGAGAATATATGTTTGGGTTATATAGGAACAAGAAATACAATCTTGTGCAATCCATTTATGTACTGAAATATATATAAATGCCATGTTGATATTAGAGGTGACGCGTAGGCCTATCTATATATCTATCTAGGCCTATGTAAGGCTCTTAAGACCCACACTTTCAGCATCGTTGTCACCCAAAGACCCTATCGACAACGATGCACAGAAAATTCAACAACTCACCGTATCTCCTTGTACAGGAGCGTACCGTTGTTGATTCGTTATCAACCCACAGTTGATATGCAAATTAGCGCGTCACGCCCGGAGCAGTGTTCACGGAAGTACGTTTACGCGGTACGCTTAAGTCGACGCGCTGTTCGTCACGTTTAGAACTTTACGCGCAAGTACACCAGGTGATAACTGCAAAGCATCAAACAAACCAAAACTATCGTTTTAATATTTTTTTAAATATTAGTCTAGGAAAGCTTTTGTCGAACTGGGAATTATGTTCATCTATATACGATATTAATAAGTTTTCATACAGATTTTCATTGTTGAAAGGGATTCAAACATGTTACAGAGTGGTTCATCACAAATCAACAACTCTGCATCCGATGCGTCCGCGTATTCTCATCCCTCGCGGGATAAAAATACGCGGACGCATGGATGCATCGTTGTTGATTTGTGATGAACCACTCTGTTACATGTTTGAATCCCTAAATAAAAGACGCGTACACGGGACAAACTCCAAACGAAAAGTGAATGTCCTGCGTCACCTGGGGCCATTTCGACGGAAATGTTATAGCTCCCTCAACACCAGACGACGATGCTGTTGGGGACGACGCAAATCAATAGGGGACGCGTTGAGCTTTGTTACGCCGAAAATGCGTGACTACCGAATTCACGTGATTTCGGCATCCGTCTGTCGAAATACCGTGATATCACGCTTTTTCGGCACTAAATTTATGCCGAAATCACGTGATTTCGCCCTAAAAGCAGCTTGTCGAAATCACGCGAATTCGACAGCAATACCGATTTCCCCCGTGTACTTGGCGCTCTCTGCCTGCGCAATGCTATGCCTGCTTTGTATCCGGGGATCCGGGAATCAACAACCTGCTTGCATAAATGATAGCGCGGGGATTCACAGTCAAGGCCTTGATTGTTGTCCCCGGGGATTGTTATGTTGGTAATGTTCGGACCGGCAGAGATCAGCTGATTAAATAGTGATGGTCAGCGTTCCATCATACCACCTTCATGTCATTGACACTGCCATGAATGCAGTGCTGCAGTCATGATGTACTGCCATCATGCCATGACTGCAGTGGACTGGTACTGTAGATAGTGGTAGTAACTAAGTATGCAAGCCTCAAAACCCGTTAAGTACATGTTTATATCATTGTCATTCGCCATCCATGACCGGTACACGGTACGTTATCATGTAGTTCAATGAAACAAAATCTATTTTGACACTCAGGATTTGCAAAGGTTGACAAGATATGCAGGGGGAATTTATAGCCCATACTGTAGGTTCGACATATCATGATGTAGATTGTTAGTTCAATGAAACACATAGCTATTTCGGACCGAACTTTGCTTATTTCCATACTAGAAACTTAACTGAAAAAAGAAAGTAGTTCGAGCCGGCGAGTTCGAGGTTACTATAACTGGAAACACTACCATGTTGGGAGTCGTGGCCGGGCCACGACGTGTTCGAGCTAATGCATGTGTCAATGTAATACCGGGCCCCTGGGTACCCATGGGTGGTATCTGCGGGGAAGGAAGTCGGCGGAAAACATAGCGGGGAATTTGGAATTCGGGGAACATAGCGGGGAGGAAATTGGTGGCTTGTGTATTGTCCCCGGGCCAGGGGAAATTGCCGGGTCTCGTTCAGGGAGTCGAAACTGATTGGGAGGTGATGAAAAGATGCGGGGATGGATTATGTCGGGGATTCGGCGGGGCACCGGTCTACCACAAAACAGGCAGGGATTTGTGCGGAGGATACTTGAAATGCGGGGATCTTGTAAAGTAGATGAATCTAATTCGTATTTGATGGAGAGAGAAGCCATAATTTCGACCAACATACAGATGCACACATGCATTCATGTGTTTCTCAAAACTGCATTGTCAAACTAGTCGAGTGTGGCCATGGGTCCAAACCCACAATATACTTCGCACAAACCGGAATTGTTTCAAAAATGAAAGGGAATTCAAATGAATCAATGTAAAATAGTAAGCTGGGAATGGTAAATGAAAATATCCATGGGAAATATTGGCCAACCTTTGCATAGACCTGAAGTTCAATTTTTTTTCTTAATTAAGTCACTTCATGGCAGCAAGAATTGATGAAAAAAAA